>CANYBF010400485.1:0-10855 GCA_948192965.1 Dalechampia spathulata
ATTATTATTGACTTTTTTATTTAAGTAATATGTAAATGATGTTATAATTTCTATGAATACTGGTTACTTTATTTAACTTTATTTTATTTTTTTCACATTTAATTTATGATTCATCATGTGAATATTTGATAAAATATTGTAAACTTAGGGGCGAAGAATGTGAATGATATTGTTAATTATAGAAGTCTTATTTTACAAGTGTGAAATTTTGAAAATATTGAAAATATAAATGGAAACTGGATTGTGGTAAAATCGCTACGGAATTTGCTACGAAATTGTTTGTAACAATATTGCTACAGATTTCGCTACGGGTAGTTCTGTAGCAATATTGCTACGGATTTAGCTACAGAACAGTCCATAGCCATATTGCTACAGATTTCGCTATGGAAAGTTCCATAGCAATATTACTACAGATTTAGCTACAGAATAGTTCGTAGCCATATTACTACGGATTTAGTTATGGAACAATCCGTAGCAATATTGCTACGGCTTTCGCTATGGACAGTTCCGTAGCAATATTGCTATGAGTTTCGCTACGGAACATTTTTTGTCGCTAAATCCGAAGCTATATCCGTCGCTAATTTTAGCATTAAATGATATTAATACGGATCAATATCCGTCGCTATTTTTGTCGTCAAATTATTTAGCTACGGATCCATACGATTTCGCTATGTATTTATTCCGTAGCGATTCTGTTTTTTTTTTGTAGTGCTAGTAAATAACAAATAAATAATTAAATGCTCAAATCATTTACACATATTTTACATCACATATTTCATAAATAAATCATAACATATATATTATAATAAGCTAATAAATAAATAAATCACATGTTACATCTAATAATATCTAATAAATAACTAATTAAATATATCAAACAACAACAAATACTTATATCTTAATATAAAATTTACTTCTAACATAATATATACTCATTTCTATAATTAAATTCCTCTTTCTTCTATAATATAATAAATAACTTATTTTTTAACAATAAACTTAATTAATATCACTTGTATTCCTTATTTTCCTTTCCTGTACTATAATTTTGAGAGAGAAAACAGCAAAAATTGTGAAGAGGGATGGAAGGGTGTTTGTTGTTTGGAAGGGTGTTTCGAAAAAAATTAAGGAGGGAGGGCTTGCTTGGCTTGCTTGGCCTTCAATGAGTGAAAGAAATAGGGAGGGGGTCTTTTGCGTGGCTGAGAGAGGGAGGGGAAGGGGAAAGCTTTTACGTGAGGGAGAGGAGGGGAGAAAGGGCTTATGCGTTAGAGGGGTGGGTATAAGCAGAAGAGTGGGTGGGTCAGGGTCCGGTATTCAATAAGGAGGTTGGCCATCATTAAGACTAGCGGCCAAGTTGGGCACAATGACAGGTGCAGCAGTATGTGGCAAAGATGACAAAGATTACTCGCGTCAAATATAAGTTGGCCACTGGTTTTAACAGCAGCCAAGTACACATGTCATACCTTCCCCCGTCTTTCTTCGTCACATGTCACACCACGTCAACCCCTGCTGTCCATGTCATCTAGCCGTTGGTAAAACCGACGACAAACTTGATTTTCATACTAAATTTAGAATTAATTTTGTATTCACCGTAAATTTGGATTTTTGAATATTAAAAGTACCAAAAATAGAAATTGCCCTATAAATAATAATAGATTGGACTTTATATTATGGTCATGACCAAGAAAGAAAAAGGTGGTTCAAGTAACCTTTCAACAAACATAGAAAAATTTATGTAATTGATATGTTAAGAAATGACATTTTTCACGTACCTATCATACTATTCATCCTATCAAACTTTGTAAAACCTCCATTAAAAGAGAAGAAAAGAATATTGAAATAAATATGATGTATGAACATGATGATAAGGCAAATAATGTTAAGGCAAATTTAACATAAAAAAAAAAGATGATTTCAATGGTTTATTAATATCTCATATGGATTCAAATTTCTTTTAATATTCATGAATAAATAAATAAATAAGATAAGAATTTAAATTCATCTTTATATTTCTAGACTCTTAATAAATGAGTAGATGATTCCCATTTTAATGCAACCACAATTCTTGTTGATCGTACTATATTACTTTAGTTGTAATTTCTATATTTTAAAGCAATAATTTGTACTTATTTCAAATATTTATTTAATTATATTTTAAATGCTAATCCATCGGATGCTTAATTATGATTAAACAGAAGTAAACTGAAAGTAAAGGACTCGGATGAAAAAATTTATAAAGTTGAAGGGCTCTCTGATTAGGTCCTTTCCTAAAATAAATATTCTTGTGCAAAGAGATGAGCAGTCTGATTGTACAAAGATGTCTGTTGTGCTGATTCATGTTTGACCACACGCTGAACCAGTCCCCATTCGGATTGCTAAGCTCACCAACTTTCCTGATCATAGTAGCGTCAGGAATTGTGTTTGGATACTGAATTTTGGCAATCAGCATAAGCTTAATTTGCCTTGCAGCAGACATGATCATCAAATAAAAACATCGACCTTTTATGGCCCTATAACAGGTTTCATAGTTGCAGTCTGTCTGTCTGTCTGATCTAAAACCAACGCCAAATGTACTGATAATATCTTACAAATGAGATGACAAAAACGAATATACGTTTGCTCTAAAATTAAAAAACAAAAATGCTTTATTTATTCAAAACCAACAGCAATTTGAATGTTACACCAGCCCCCAACACTTTCATACAAACACTTGCCCTGGCATCTATCCATTAGAAGATGATAAACAAAACCAAAAGTAATGACCCCTATATTCTGCTTATATCACGACCAAACACAAGAGTTGTGGCCCAGTTGATAGCCACATAGAATCTGTTCCTCCAGCTTATTACACGTGTTAAATATGCAGAGCGCCACACAAACCAACTAACAAATCCTGCCAGAGATATCCCTTTGGCCTCCTACAGAACATTCACCGAGTGAGTGGTCCATTTTGTTTATGCCTCAAGCCAGAAACAAGTAAGATAATGCTCACCTTACTCTGCCTTAGATCAACTAGAGCTTTGTATCTGCCAATAGTTGCCATGCTTCCCAGATGCCTGTAAACAAATGGATCCCCAAATTCTATGTCTCCATGACTGTTTGCATGCCCTCCACCAGCTTTACCAATTTTATTCAATAGCCTTGCAAGATACTTTCCTTGCCGCTCCGCAACCTGTTAGGCGGGATAAAGGGGAAGAAAACATGTCCAAGGACATGGCTGGGTCAGAGCCAAGTGTATCAACCTGCCCTTTAATGTCACTCTCAGTCATTCTTCATGAAAGTGACAAGTTCTAGAACTTTACATTGCATTGAACATAATAAGGGTCAGGAAAAGAATACCAAATTATTTAGCAAGTCTTAAGGATAATTACAACTCCAAATTGGCCATTTTCCAAAGATTATCAGCCAAAATCTGATGAAACATTATGTCATTTGTAGCTCACCTGAGCCAGGGCTGGAAGGACTGGTTTACCAGTGCTTTCGAGAAACCCACTGCAATCACCAATAGCAAACACATCTGACACAGAAGGGACTCTTAACCACTCATCAATTCCAATCCTGGTATCATGGTAATATATTACATCAGAAGGAAACTTTATATTGTATGATGACATAATATTGTAAAACAAATGTCTTAAACATGTCATAAGGAATGAATAACTTGCCTTCCACCTGGGGACTTTGGAAGTTCCATCGATTTCACAAGAGGTGAGGGACCAACACCAGTAGACCAAACCAATAAACCATATGGAACCTCAGAGCCATCACTAAGAATTAGCTTTTGAGGCTTAACATCTTTAACAATCCCATGAACAAGGCGAACTCCTGACTGAAGGAATGAGGTAACAATAAAATACCAGAAAAATGAGAAATGCCAAGGGACTTCCAACAATCAGATGATTGGAAATATGTCTTAAATGTCTACCATTTACAGAGTTATGAAGAAGAAATTATACAATCTAAGTTCGCAGCACACTTCCTATGGTGCTGATATAATGTAACTTAACTTGTTACTAAATCAGAGAGGAATAATGTAACTTAACCTTTGTCAACTGCTTAGTAGCATAGTGACGGAGGCGATCATCAAAGGAGGATAATATCTCATTTGCCTGTGAATAGAAATACGATATGGTTTGGTTGATCCAGTGATACAACATTGACAACTGAACAATGTGAACTCAGCAAAATAATATCTTAATAAAATGCAGGAGCTATCATCAAATAGCATGAGCATTTAGTTTACCATAACATTTTTAATGAGCAAACCTCAATCAATGTAACATGGATATAATCCTTGACATGGGCATATCTTTGCCGAACATCTCTCATGATAAAATCACTAAGTTCGCCGCTGAACTCAACTCCTGTTGGGCCACCTCCAACAACAACGCAGTGTAACAGTCTACTCTTTTCTTCTTCTGAAATACCTGCACCTCAAACTCGCACAGAACTAAAATATCAGTGCAAGCTCACATGCAATAGATCAAAACTTGTTGGACAATGTAATACCATATTGAGAATAGGAAGTGTCATATAAATTGAGGTTATTGTAAGCCAATTAGTTTTGTGCATTGTATGGTTCCAAGTTCTAACTTGATATACATGGCAATAAATTTGAGCTCGGGACTATATTTTTCATCACATGATATTTCTATGTTCCACTGGAGCAGAGATGAACCAAGATCTTGGACAAGTGTTTGAAGATCTAGAGTTTAGACTACTCTAGACAGTCCAATGTTAGATTGTACTTCGTTTGTTGACCAAAAATCTTCAAGAGAAGGAAAGTAGAGCCCATCATCCTCTAGCCGGTGAAGTTTGTGCGGTATTGATAGTGCGAGAAGAAGACAAAAGAAGCAGTTATGAGGGTAGGTGCATACCGGGCACATCAGAAAGCATCAAGTTTAGGAGTAGCTTTCTCCGGATTTCCTGAGCATGGTGAACTTCGCGAAGAAAAACCGCATGCTCTTTGACACCATTTATGCCAAACGTGGACGCCTCTGCTCCCAATGCTATTACTAACTTGTCGTAGGAGATATCAAACTTCCACGCTTCCATGCTACTTGATCCATCAGTAGCAGTTTCACAATGCACCTTGAACATTAGTTAAGCCAAATTTTCATATAATAACCATCGCAATAGCAAGATATCAACCAGAAAAGGAAGTGAGGAAGGTCTATTTCATTTTTCTTATTGCAAAGCCGAATGCTTTGTTGCAAACACATAACGCTAACGATTTAACAAAATAATGGTTTTTTAAAAATATAAGCATTTTATAAACTAATCAATTCTTGAAGATAAAAGATGAAACTAAGTTAAATTACCAGATGGTTATGAGTATCAAGACCCGTCGAATTGGCTAGAAAGAAATAGGAGCCAGGTGCCTTGGAAATGGCAGGCTGGATGCGGGCGATGGGCTCGGCGACAGACCGGAACTCTAGGGTGCCGACGCATGTCGAAGCCAGCAGAGGAGTGAACACCATGTGGTTTCTGGGCGACACGCAAACCACATCGTAGAAATTGGTGTCTATACCCTTCATCAGACGGCAGCCGGCCCATCCTGATCCTAGGACCACCACCCTCGGCTTCTCGCCGGGCTTAGTGGGGCCCAAGCCGGTATATTGCGGCGGATAGGCATGGGTTGAGAAATGAAAGAGAGAAGAGAGAAGAGGATTGGGATAAGAAATTAGTGATTTGGTGGGTGAGGAAGATCTGACAGTGGACTTCCGAATGAGGTTGGAAAGCCATGACATGACTGTTAGCTTAGAGGAAGGAAAGAGTTGCTATGTGAAGTAAATGGTGTCAGAGAAAATCTATCTTAACTTTGAGCCAGGGAAATGTTATGTGAAGGAGACGGCCCTTGCCTGCGAGAAATTATAGTGTAACAATGATTCCATCATGTTGGATTTCCTATATGCAACGGTAAATCAATAAAAAATAATATATATTTTAAAAATTAAAAATATTAAATTAGTTATCTTACTTACTTTATAATTCTACAATTATTTATATTTTTTTATTTATTAAAATATAGAAATATAAATACTATTTAAATAAATATTATACTAATTTTTATATTTATATTTCAAAACAAAATTCATTTATTTTCTTTAAAGCTTTTCCATGATGAAAATTTCTCCATCTCTTATCTTTTTTTTTTATTAAGAAGATTTATAGTGGATTTTTGAAATGATTTATGTATTTTATTTATTTTGGAAAAAGGAATTTTTTACTATAAAAATCTTTAAATATTTATTTTTTATATATATAATGATCAATATAAATTTACGATCATTAATTTCCTTCTATTTAGTATGGTATCAATATTCTCTTAAATTAAAATTAGAGTTTTTTTAAAATTTAAAGAGATTTTAAGACTTAATTTTATATTATGATATATAAAATATTTTTATTTTCTAATTAAAATTATTTTTTAGAATCATAGTCTAAACAAAAATAAATATATATTTTTAAAAAAATTTAAAAATAATTTAAAATAATTGATTAAGAATACTTTGATTTTAAATAGTAATGACAAACATTCCTAAATTCATAAATTGGGAATAATGTAAAATAAAAAAATAGAAAACGAGAATCTAAAAAGTTATAATATTTTATTATTATTATGTTGAAGAATGGAAAATGTTAAATCGGACAATAAGTGGAAAATTTGAGGAAAAAAAAAGATCTCAATTCTTAAAAGAAATATAGAAAAGGTGTTTCGCATAACTGCTATTTTGGTTGGAATCAATTGAAAATAAATATGATAAATTAAATTTATTAATAATTCTAAGAATCCATTGAAATATAACTTTACTCAATTAAAATGTTTACCTATAAATCATACATAACTAGATTGGAAAATAATAATAATCATTTGGATGATAAATTTATTATTTACCATAACAAATTTGAACTTGTTGCAACTTAAGAATTCTTTTCAATATTTGAGATTGATCCTTAAAAAATAGTTAAAATATTAATTTAACTATCTAAAAATATGAATTCACATGTATAGAATTAAACATATTTTCACCTACTTGAGTTAAATATGCCATTGGTTCCATTGATTGCAACATATATAAATATGTGACATATTAGCACTAGGGTCCAAATGAATGTTATTTATCTAAAAAGAAAAAAATATGAAATATTAATAAGCAAATTTCAAATACAAAATCATGGATAATGATTATAATTTATCATACTTAGAGATGTCATAGTCACAGGTATTAACATATGTGTTTGTATCAAAAATTGAGGTCATGGGCATTTGATAAAAACTACTCATTTTATTAGGTATTGACATATTATTTTCAATATTTGGTTGTGAAGAACTCATCAATTACTCACATTTTCCTATATTATAAATAAAAAATAAAAATAAAAATATAATTAAAATAAAAATAAATATTAATGAATATTAAATGCACTTGAATTTGATGGATTTTTTTTTGAATTTTTCTTGCACCTTTCAAAATTCCCTTTTAACCTTGTATTAGAAACACCCTTTAGTTTAACTTGCAGGGATCCAAAATTGGATTGACAGAAACATCCTCATTATGTGAATCATGCGCTTTATTCTCCCTTGTCTCATTATTCTCATTCAACATCAACTTTGACAACTCCTTATTTACATCAATGTCTAATTGATGAAGTGCACGTTGACATCATTCTCAAGTAACTTCATTTTTCTCACTTCTCATCAAGAAATCATGATAAACTCTCATTAAATTATTGTGAAATATGGTGCCAGTCTCATTAACACCTTTATGAGACTTTCCTTGAACATTCTCAAGTATCCTTTTTTTTTGCATCTTTAGTCCATCTTCTCAAGATATAACATTCAGGTATTTCGGTACCATTCTTGATAACAAGAATTTTCAATGTATGTGAACAAAATAATCCCATTGACTCAAACTTCTTGTAAGTATAACTAATAGTTGTAGTAGATGCATCAAATTGAACATATCTCTTCCTTGAGTTCTGTCCTTCATCCATCACTTCAAAAGAATTCAAATGATTATGATAATAAATCTTTGACCAAGTTATTGTAATACCTTTATTGCATGATTCAAAATGCCATTATTTTGAATGGCATAAGGAGGTAAGCCTCATTTACTATCATAATATTTGGTTGCTTCTTCAAGACGCCACCATCCCACTAAATCCTCAAATGACAACACAAATTTCATAAGTGAAGTAGTGTTTTTTGTAATACCTTTCAGTACATTATTTATGCTTTCACTTCGTTGAGAAGATTTAATGTCACTTGAAAATACATCCTTATTCAATGCCACACACCATTTATGTTGATTTGAATATAAAGTATTCAACCATTTATGATTGTTTAAGTCATTGAATTCATTCATCATTGTATCTCATGTTGTCTCGAATTCTAACTCTATTTCACACTTGTGCAAACAATGGTAAAATAGACTATGAAATCTAAAGTTAGAATTGTAACTACCTAAATAAGAAGGAGCATTCTTTGAAATATGATATAAACATAATTGATGTATAGTGTTAGGAAATATTTATCCAATGGCATTTGACATTGATGCATGTTGATAAGTGATAATAGTTTTCGATGCTTTCCCTCCCATTGATTCCAAGAATGACTTAAATAACCATATAAAGATGATGTAGTCTCATATAATAAGAATGCACAACCAAAAGTGCAATTTTTCCAATGGTGATTAACTCCAACAAAAGGTGCACAAATTAAATTATATTTATTTGTGCGAAATGTAGTGTCAAAAATCACAACATCACCAAAAAAATCATAATCAATCCTTGATCTCCCATCTCACCAGAAAAAGTTGGTCATTCTATTCTTTTGATCAACTTGAATATTATAATCATACATTGCATCCTCATTCTTTTTATGTTAGAAATGATTAATCAAACTTTGTGAATCCCTTGCTTCTATCAGAATCATTTTTCATTGGTTCACATAATTATAACAATCTCTTTTGTGAACCCAACATATTGACTTTCCTCACCTTCTCTAGACATGTAACTCTAGATATTTAAGCATATGCATCTCTGGTAGTTATGCTTGCTTTAACCATTAAATTTATGATATTAGCTTTATGAGTTGTCAATTGCCTATTAAATCTTAATAGATGAATTTCACTAGGTGATGCAAGTTCATGATTATAGTCTAGTATGAATTTCGTGACCTTCCACATATAATCTTTCATAGTAAAATAAACCATAACTTGACAACTAGTGCGGGTTTCAAATTCACTATGATATCTTATTTTAGAAGGGCTAACTTGATCTCTAAAACCTTGACTTGAACAATAATATTCCTTTTATGAGATATCTCTTATGCCAACATGATATCTAGTAGTTCTTCTTTTAATACTAAAACCAATCATTATGATAGAATTATTATATAATTTATACGTCTCACATTCATTATAGACAGTCATATTCATCAAAATATTAACATTTGTTTCACCTCAATTAATGAATGACTTCTCTTTCTGATCATCCATGTTTGATGGTTCGTTGTCATCATTAATGATCATAACCGTGACAAATAAAATTCAACATATATATTTAGTTATTATAATCTTAATGAATAAAATTAAAATATATAATATGCATAAAATATAAAGAAATACCTTTATTGTGATTAATTGTTACACCCGTAATTGATACCCTAGTCGTTTGCACACTAGTATACGGGTAGAGATATGTATGTGTATGAGTTTTCTTATGCTTTGATGGTGTGTATACATGTATGTATGTATGTATGCTTGTACTTGTGATGGTATTATGTGACACTGTTGCCTTATTGGGAAGTGTGACTTCTCGGTTGGATGAGGGACAGTGAGTTTGATGTGTTAGGATTGGTTTTAGAGTGTGTTTTACAGGTTTCGGATGAGTTAGGGATTGAAATTAGGCATGTCCTGATTTTAGGCATGCGGTACAGGCGTACGGATATCCGTACGGGCGTACCAGGCTTGAGGGAACAGGGGAATTGAGGTCCTGGAGGTCGTACGGGCGTACCAGAGGGTTGTACGACCGTACGTTAGCTCGCAGGAATTTAGGTTTGTCAGTAACTTTGGGGTCGTACGGGCGTACCAAATGTGGTACGGCCATACCGAAGCTCGCAGGAAATTGGGTTTGTCAGGCTTTTTAGGGTGGTACGGGCGTACGCATATTTTGGTACGGCCGTACGTGACTTTTGAGGCTGTTTTTAACGGATTAAACCTAGCTTTTTCATTAAGCTTCTTTCCATTTTCTTTACGAAACCCTTTCTAAACATCCCTAAACCCCTAGAGCTTGTTTTTCCTCAAAGAATTAAGTAGAACGGAGTTGGTTTTACAAGATTAAAAGCTCAGAGACATAATTAGACTTTAGCAGCTTTATTTCTAACAGGTGAGTACTAGCTCGTTCTAGTTGGGATTGTTGAGTATTAGTTGTTCTTTGCTTCTTTGATTATGTTTAAGCCACATATGGCTTAGTAAATGATGATTGGGGATTGAATTCCCGTATTTGCTTATGATTTGATGATATGAACTTATAATTTGTTTAGTCTCATGACTTTTGCTTGAGATTCCATTTGACACTCTCGCATGTTAGCATATTCATGGCATATGGGAGCGTGAATGCTAAGATAGAGCGAGAGAAAATGAGGAAAGGCATACTGGATCATATATTACAAGATTCCATAATGGAATCGTATATTATATTCCTCCTTCGGGAGTTGAGTCTCGAGACATAGGCATAACAAAAGGGCCTACGGGCCAAGATTACAGTGGTCCTCCTTCGGGAGTTGAGTACCGGTACATAGGGATCCAGTATGAGGATATATTGTGCACAATAAGGGAAAAAGGAAAGA
>CANYBF010400664.1:0-5000 GCA_948192965.1 Dalechampia spathulata
CTATCATTACATTCATGTTTTTACTTTACTTCATTAGAATGCAGCTATCTTTTATTTCATAATTGTCTTTTACTTTACTTGTTTCATTATTGTTTTATTTGCTTTCATTGCTTTTGTTTATTTACTTTTACTATTTTTCAAATAAGCTTTACTTTACCTCAAAACCATTTTCTTTGATTTCTTATTTGTAGTTAGTATAAATTGAAGAATGAATATATGATTGACATTCTTGGTTACATGAAGTACTTAATTCATCTTCACATGCTTGATCACCATGTTTGGATTTTAAATTACTATTAACTAATGAGAATTAATAATAGTAATGGAAGATTCATGTTAATCACTGTAGTTAAAGGATTGTTGGAATCCACTTCTTGAGAATGCTAATTATGACATATGTTTCTTATAGTTTTATGTTTGCATCTGCAAAATGAGAGTTTTATGGAAAATAATGTGAATATACATTATATAGACATGAGAATAATATATAATACAAATAGAAAATGTCATCTCTATTGGTTTGTCTTAACATTATTCATATTCAATTTAACTAATCATATCTTTAAGAGTCAATACTATTCTTATAACTATAATCATAATCTATTCAATTCGTGACATAGAATTGTTAGAAATCAATGAAACTTATAATAAGGATATTGAAATAATACCAAAGCTCCCCGAGTTTGATACCCTTCTTACTCTATACTAAGTCCATAGAGACTAAGGGATTTAATTCTGATTGCAATTGTATTTTTATTAACCCCTTAAATCCCTGCTTCAGATGATATGTTTTACATGCATGGTATATACAGGTTTTTGATGGAATTAATTGACTTAATAGTCAAAACGTGAATGTCACATAACTTATTCATGTATGATGAATTAAATGGAAGTGCACATAATTTTCATGTGCTTCTGGAAGGAAATTTAAGTCAGTCACATGCAAATCACATGCCAGAAGCATATGACATGCACATGACTTGACTTAACATAACCTAAACCTAATTAGGGTTATATTATTATGTTTTGGTGAAAACATATTGAGTGACAGAAGCATATTTAGGCTACCTCTTTTTCCTTCTGCTTTCAAAGAATTTTGAAACTCAAGAACAAGGAAAAACAATTTAGTTTTGATAGAACATCAAGAAGAAAACCAAATTCAATCATCATTCTTCATCCATTATTTTTTATGTTTTGTTTTACTAATCTCTAAACAAAACTAGTAATTTAATTACTAATCATTTTCTTAACTTATGTGGATAGTTTGGAGATCCTCTATCCTCGGGGATTGAAAAGTTTGCTACAACTTTTTAGAAGGATAAAGAAAGAAGGAGATTGGCTTAAAGTAAGTTTTTCATTCTCCTTATATAATCTTCTCTGTATGTGATGTTCTCTATGTATAGAATTGCTAGATCCATTGTAAAACATGTTTTTAAAAAATTTTAAATTATGTCTTCCACTGCTAAACATATTTTCATAAACCAATAAGAGGTATGATAGGTATTCTTCTCTATCTAATTGCTTCTAGACTAGATATTATGTTTGCTATGTGTATGTGTGCTCTCTTTCAAGCTTCACCTAGGGAATCTTACTTGAGTGCTGTAAAATATATTTTCAAATACTTGATTGGTACTTCAAATTATAGCTTTTGGTATCCTAAAAATGCTTCATTTGACTTGATTGCCTTTTCTAATGCTGATTTTGCTGGAAATGTGTTAGATAGAAAAGTACTTTTGGAACATGTCATTTTCTAGGGAATTGTTTGGTTTCTTGGTTTAGCAAGAAATAAAATTATATTTCTTTCTCAATTGCTGAAGCTGAATATATATTTGCTGGTTGTTGTTATGCTCAAGTGCTATGGATTCAACAATAATTAAGAGATTATAATTTGTATATCTCATGTATATCAATCAAATGTGATAACACTAATGCTATTAACTTATCTAAGAATCCTAAACAGCATTCTAGGAGCAAATATATTGACATTAGGCATCATTTTCTGCATGATAATGTGTAAAAGGGAAAGTTGTATTAGAATTTATTGATACAACTCATCAACTTGCTAATATTTTCACAAAACCCTTATGTGAAGAACGTTTGAACTTCATTAAGTATGAATTATGGATGATAAATGAATTATTTTTGAAATAGGAATTTAGTCTTATTCACATACCTATAACTCAGGAAATGTCTCAGAATTCTCTTCAAAAATCTAATTTTTATCACTCATACAATCGTACTCTATTCAATACACCTGTACGGCTTCAATTAGTTAAATTCCACATTTTGGCAGTAGGTTATGTATGGTTGTACGACCTTAGGTGTATGGCCATATGACCTTAGGTGTACATTCGTATATTCACAAGACCAAAAATTCAAGTAACTTCTGTATGACCGTTTGTAATCCTTTACGCTTGTATGCCTATTCTTTCAAAAATTCAAAATCTAGCAGTAGCATCTGTACGGTCGTATGCCTATCTTGGTGCGCCCATACATTTCAAGGTAATGTATTCAATACGGAGGTACCTTATCCGGTACTCCCATACGTGACTCTGAAACCCCAATTTTAACCTTAATTTCTAACTTTTCTCTTTCATTTCCTACTGCTGTCAAGCATTTTTCTCCCCTTTTGACTGGTTTTCACACCTTTTCCAACCAAAATCTCATAAAAAAATCATAAATCTCACTTGAAATCTTCCATTTTCCTTATTCCTTTCAAGATTTTGGTCCAATTTTGTCCAAAAATTGGTTTTTTATTTGAGTTTCCCTCATCTTCCACCAAAAAAATCTTTTTTCCTTCAAAATTGCTTGATTTTTGCAATTTCTGGTAAATTTCTCACTTGTTTTCTTTGATTTTGATTATCTTTTACTGATTCTTACTGTTTTTGCTAGATTGTGTTGTGATTTGCACTATTTTATTAATTTTTTCAATTTTTAGGATTTTTGAATTTTTATCGAAACTCTACTGAATTCTTAATTTTTTTTAAAAAGACTTTTAGAGGTGGTTCGTCGTCTTGAACTCGAGATCAGGATAAATGTTCCCAAACTGAGGAAAGTCAACAAACACCTCCTACCCATAATTTTCTTACTTTTGGCTCCCGACAAGCCACTTTGAGTCAAAAGCATTTTGTTCCATCTCGATTTGCATGTGTATCCACTTTATGCATTGTTGGCTTGGAAGCCGAGGTTAGACATTTGCTGTTAACATTGGCTGGTCCAATTCACTTTTCTTGATAATTAGAGTATAGATACTCTTTCACATGATTTTTCATACATTTTTAAATTTGATACTTCTTACATTTGCACTTTCAAAATGTTTAGGCATTCTTATAGACTTACTAAAACTCAGTTTGATGCTATTTTTGATTTTCATTTTAAGGGCATTGAAAATGCCAAATCTGCTGTCTTTGACAGATATGCTTTTTGGAAGGATATTGCACTTGATACTCCTTTCCGTCCTTCGAGGCTTAAAGCCTCTTGTTTCAAATCTCTTATTATCTTTTACTATCATAAACTGATCATCTATCTTTTCTTTGATTGATCAGAGTCCAATAATATAGTGATCGGTCTTGATTTGATTTTCATTCACTTTATGATCACTGGATCAAAAATCTAGATTGGTCACTGGATTTAAGAACAATTTCTTGAAGTTGGTGTCCAGAAATAACTAGGCAAGGTTATTCTATTCAGTCCTCACATCTTACACATCTACCATCATATGCAGGGCCTTCCTTATACTACTCCTGTTCCCGGACCCACTGGTTCTAACCTCGATATGTCTTTTAGCAAGCATTCCATGCTTCTTGAGTCTAATCGACTTAACATCTATTCTACCCACATAGAGTACATCAAGAGGCATCTGGAGCATCTTTTGGCACTTGGTCTGCTAAACAAAACTGTAGCACTATATGGTGCTAAGGTTATCGAGATATGTCAACACATGTATGTGCTTATCCCTTTTGATATTGAGTATTTAGAGGATGACACACCTATAGCTTTTTGCTCCTATACCAGTTCTCCACATGACGATGCCTGACGTCAAGCAGCCTTGAGCCGTAAGCGTTAGAGATAGACCGAGGGTGGTTTTACTCCTATTAGTGCTTTTGATGCTGCTGCTACTATAGTCTATTATCGATCTTATTAATTAGTAATTTACGATGCTTAACACCATATTAGATGGTTCGACTCGATTGATCAGTGATTACTTCAGCAAAATCAGAAGTTCTAGGATTTTCATGCATCCACCACTACCACCTTACAATCACTCCAGTTATTACTCGATCCATTTATCCCTCCTCCTCCCTAATTGCTTTTTATTGTTGCCAAAGGGGGAGATGTTTTAGAAGTAATTTGACTTAGTTTGACTTAAGATTAGTTTGATTAATTTCAATTCATTTATTTTGATTTATTTTTGATGTAATTGACTTGTTATGATATGATATCTTCATTCCTCTATATGTGTTTTGATATTTTCTTTGTTGTCTTAAGTCACTTTGATTTATTACATGTATGCTAAAATAAAAGGGGAGATTTTCAAATTTATAACAAGTATATTTTTGAAATTGAACTTAAATTGATTATCAACATTAAAAAGTGGGAGATTGTTAGACTCACTATTTTTATTTTATGATTAACAAATCAATTTAAGTTAATTTAAATTAAAAACTATGAAAATATTTTTAGTACAGGCGAACCTGTCTAGGTATGGGCATACCACTATTGTATAATACACTTACGGTCATACAACTAGCCATATCACTTGATGTTGTTGTTTTAGGCTTGGTACGGGTGTACCATATTTTATGTATTGGATCATACGACCATACGGGTTGGTCGTACCACATGTAAAATTTGGTAGTAGCTTTCATGCGGGCGTACCAATGGATGGTATGGTCATACCACATCCATCGCCCAAATTGGTATTGAAGTTGATGAAGTGGTACATGCTTATGTGATCATGTACAATCGTATGCGTCCCTCTGCTAAAACTTTTTAGGTTT
>CANYBF010400664.1:7500-13284 GCA_948192965.1 Dalechampia spathulata
ATAACATTTATAGTGCAAAGCTGCCTCACATTGAGTTCCATCATGAGGAGAATTGGTAAGAGGATGGAAAATAGTAGGAGTATCATCCTCTAAGTACTCAGCATCAGAGGGAATGAGAACATACATATATTGGAAAATCTTAATAGCCTTAGCATTGGGTAAACCAAATACCAGAATATGCTTTAAATGCCTCTTAATGTACTCCTTATGAAGAGTATAAACACCTAGACGATTAGACTCAAGAAGTAGAGCATGCTCAATAAAAGACATATCAAGATTAGGACCAAGAGGTATAAGAGAAAGGGCATTAGAAGGGATGCCCTTCAGAGTATGACAGATATGAAGAATATAAGGATCATATAGAATAGCTCGATCGGGTTAATTATGATCATCGACTTCAACAAACTGCTCTTGAAGCCAGCGACCAATCTGGATGCATGATCTAGTTATTATAGAATTTAAAAATATCAAATTAGGACTAGTCACTATATCATTGCAATCAGAATGACCAAATAAAATATAAGAAATGAGACGATGATAGTAAAATAAGGCAGGAGACTTAAAATAGGAGGCTTTAAGCCTAAAAGCATAAAAAAGAATATTCAATGCAATATCCTTCCAAAAGGCATGTTTATCAAAGAAAAAAAAAAGAGCACTCTAAATGTCATCCTTATGAAAATGAAAAATTCTATCAAATTAAGCTTTAGTAAGCTCATACAAATGATGAAACATCTTAACAGTACAAGAATAATGAGACTTATGTGTTTCTAGTTTGAAAGTATATAAAAACTTAAGAGTCAACATATTAATACACTAATTATCAAGAAAATCAACAGTAGACCAACCAACATTTTCAAGATAATGCCTAACCTCAGTCTTAATGCCAATGCTTATGAGATAGAATACCTCAATGCTTCATGAATTGAGGACCATGAAAAAGATGAGTCTCTTCATGTTCCTTAGCTTGTACACCCTTCCTTTTATCTCAAGCCCAGGAAGATGAATTGCCACTATTCGACATAAAAGAAGGAGTGAATTAAAATTGAAAAAAAAAG
Organism: Dalechampia spathulata; assembly: GCA_948192965.1. Taxonomy (NCBI): domain Eukaryota; kingdom Viridiplantae; phylum Streptophyta; class Magnoliopsida; order Malpighiales; family Euphorbiaceae; genus Dalechampia; species Dalechampia spathulata. Next base: position 8,556 of record CANYBF010400664.1, read on the forward strand.
AGAAATCAAAGAGAGCGAGAAGAACCTAATGAAATATGGAACAAACCAATGAAAATTAGTTAAGTGAAATTAGAGTGAATTGGGAGAGAAAATATGATTTGCGAGAGAGAAATGATGAATAGCAAAGGGAACAAACCAAAAAAGAGAAACCAGTAAAGAAAACTCAAAATAAATGTTGAATTTGAGTGAAAAGTTAGAAATTTTGATGAGTTTAGGGTCAAAAATATGAGAATAAAAATCAGAAATGAAGAAAACAGGTTTAGAATTTTGAGAGAAATGAAAAGATTTCAATTTTAGGTTTATAAAATTAGGGATTTTGGGTCGTGTATGGGCACACCAGTAATGGTTATGGCCGTACATGATAAATTTTAAACATATATGATTTTGAGAAAATGTAGGGTTATGGGCGTACATGACATATATACAATTGTATAGAGGTAACTTTAGAAATTTTAAGTTTGCAAAATAGCATGTGTACGGGCGTACCAAAAGACATGTACGACTGTGCATCAACTATTGAAACTTTTTTGAAAAATAAAAGATTGGACATATGGGTATACTAAAAATGTTGTACGGCTGTAGATCAGCTACTAGAACTTTTATGAAACTCAGAAGGTGAAATATTGAAAAATAATAATTTGTACAACCGTACCACTGCTTGTATGCCCATATGGAAACATAAAAGCAGAGTTGAAAGAGAGTTTAAAGGCATAAGCCATTCTCAACTCATAAAATTAAGAAGTAAAAATATACAATCACCTTAAGAATGATTCATCTATCATTCCTAATTCATGCTTAATGAAGTTCAACCTTTCTTCACAAAGGGTTTTAGTGAACATATCGATAAGTTGATGAGTTGTGTCAACAAATTCTAACACAACCTTCTTATTTTACACATTATCATAAAGAAAATGATTGCTAATGTTAATATACTTGCTCTTAGAATGTTAAATAAGATTTTTAGACAAGTTTATAGCACTAGTGTTATTATTTTTTATAAAAGTGCATGAAATACACAAACTGTAGTCTCTCAATTGTTGTTGAATCCATAACATTTGAGTACAATAACAACCAGCAAACACATATTCAACTTGAGCAGTAGATAAAGCAACATAATTATGTTTCTTGCTAAATTAAGAAATTAAACAATTTCCTTGAAAATGATATGTTCCAGAAGTACTCTTTCTATCCAACACACTTTGAACAAAGTTAGCACTAGAAAAAGTAGTCAAGTCAAATAAAGTACCCTTAGGATACCACAAGCCATAAGTAGAAGTACCTATCAAGTATTTGAAAATTTATTTCACAGTAAATAAATGAGATTCCCTAAGTGAAGCTTGAAAGCAAGAATACATACATATAACAAACATAATATCATACCTCTATATTTCTTTCAATCAACAAGCTTGCCACTTTTATCTAGAGAAAGTTTTGTAGTTATGCTCATTGGAGTTTTGCTTCCTTTTGCTTCACTCATTCTAAACTTCTTGAGCAACTCCCCTCCTCTTGACTATAGCCTTTTGTAACTAGTCTACCTTTATTTCTAGTTATGGAACCATCCTCAGCAACTTATTTCTAAAAATCCATTTAGTAATAATAATAGAAATATTAATAGGTTTAGGTACTAAGGTCCACACCTTGTTTCTCTCAAATTGATTGAGTTCCTCTTGCATGGCAAGGACCTAATTTTCATTATTTAGAGTCTCATTTATGTTTCTTATCTCTTGTAATAGCCTGATTAGACGACTGCCTCTACAACCCAACACAAGGCATATGACACAAACCTAGATAGCTAGCACAAACCTGGAAGAAGACCACTTCTACGCCTGATCACATCTCTAAACTTCTAGCCTCGCTAAACCAACTTTTGTTCGCTTTACAGCAACAAGGAAGGTTGCCCCTAAGGGTTTGGGGTGGGTTTAAAGAGTTAAGGAAGAGAAAATAAAAGAAAAAGGGCTTATGTCTATCTGTTAAAAAGGCAGATTTAAGTCGCGTATGGCCGTACCACCACCCGTACGCCCGCACCAAACTAAAAAGCTTGACAAACCCAAAAACCTGTGAGCTGTAGTACGATCGTACCACCCTTTGGTATGCCCGTACGACCACCACTCTTCTGATAAACCTGATTCCTGCGAGCACGCGTATGGTCGGACCACTCCTCGGTACGCCCGTACGGCCTCCAGGAGCCCTAGCCCCCTGACTTCCCCTGCTTGGTACGATTGCACACATCCTCGTACCACACTCCAAACTCCTCTTCTCACCCTCAAATGAAATACCCCAAAACACATATACAAGTCAAGCATACACACAAATACGCATTCATCACGTCATCATGACGTACACACAAGCATACATACACTATACATACACAAGCAATTGTACCAAAACATGTATACATACATGTATACATCTGAAACCAGTCTCTGATACCAAACTGTAATAGCCTGATTAGACGTCTGCCTCCACAACCCAACACGAGACCTTTCTAGCATGCTTTATCCTCACTTACATGCTTCCCGAGAAAACTTCCTAGGAGGTCACCCATCCTATAATTGCTCCATGTTAAGCACGTTTAACTATGGAGTTCTTATGGAATGAGCACCGAAAAGGTAGGTGCACCTTGTTGGTATTGATAATACCTATCTAATCACTTAAGCTATTCTCGATTGCACAGTCCCATACCTGCACAATCTCAAAATCACTTAACTATACAACCCCATCCTTACACAGTCTCAGGATCCCTCTTTTTCGGGTGTGGGATCAGTTCATTCATGTGCCCCTCCACCTAGAAGCCTGCCAGGATCCGGTCCTTGTCCGTGCTCTTTCTGGCATCGGTGATCACTCCCCGCCCTCGTCAGCCCCGAGTGTCACATCTCTATTTAAAAGATGAATGCAATGTTATTATGAATTTCTTTAAAATGAGAATGAGTAGTTACCCCTTTTGAAGTTTCTCCTATAATTTGCTCTTTAGGATGCCTTTAAGGAAAATGCCAATCCTTTGGTAGATCATGCAAAAAGTGTGTAGTGGTAAGATGAGGAGGAAGTTCAACATCTTCTCCTTTTTCAACTTCCTTTATAATCACTTCTTGTGATTGATTCTCATGATCCTTTCTTTGTTCCATAAAGGTTCCTATGTCATTATCAAGCAAATCCTTTTTGGGACTAAGGGGGTTAGTTTCATAAAAAACAACATGCATAGACTCTTCAATAATTAAGGACCTTTTGTTGAAAACCTATAAGATTTGCTAGTGATGGCATAATCAAGAAATATTCCTTTATCAGTTTTTGAGTCAAATTCCTAGGGTTGTTCTTGGTATTCAAAATATAACACTTGCATCAAAATACTCTAAGATATGAAATTCTTAGTTTTCTACCATTCCATAGCTTATAAGAGGTTTTATTTAAAATAGGTCTTAAATGAACTCCATTTGAAACATAGCAAGCATTATTAACCGCTTCAGCCTAAAAATATGAAGGTAAATAATATTCATTAAGCATAGTACAAGTCATGTCACAAAGAGTTCTATTTTTTCTTTCCATTACCCCATTTTGTTGGGGAGTTCTAGGAGAAGAGAAATTATGATTTATGCCATGATTGTTACAAAATAATTTAAAACTTTTATTTTAAAATTCTCTTCCATGAGCTCTCTTAATGACGGATATGTAAAACTTTTTTTCATTTTGCATGCATTTGATCAAAGTTTAAAAAGCATCATCCTTATGAGCTAGAAATGAAACCCAAGTAAATCTAGAGGATTTTACTTGCTTACCTATATGGTAAGCTTTACATACCTTGTTTTTGAGAAATTTGATCTTAGGAAGTCTAACCACATGCTCACTCTTCCCAAGGTCTCAAATATTCTCAAAGCTTGTACACCTAAGCCTTTTATGCCATAGCCAAAAGTCTTTGCTTATTGAGATAAGACACTTAACACTTTTATTAGAATAGGAATCTAGATCAATCACATAAACATTTTCAATTCTTTCTCCTTGAAATATGACCTTATCATCAAACATCCTTGTCGCACCCTAATTTTGGACTGGCTTGATCTAGATCAGTTCCAGGATGTTTCTGAGCCAGTTCGGGTTAGTCTTAGGCCAATTCGGGTTGATTCAGGGCTTTCTGGGCAGTTCTGGGCCAATTCTGGCCCATTCTGGGGCGACACACGCCGCATATGACTTAGCCCCACCGCATATGTTTAGACATATGCGTTCGCGTATGTCTCTAGGGTTTAGCATATGTGGACATATGCGTACGCATATGTTTTAGGGTTTAGCATATGTGACATACGCGTACGCATATGTATCCGGGGACAGACTCCCTAAAACCCTAATTCTGCCATTTGGTAAACGGGTTCAGAATTTTAGACGAAAAAATCCTAGAGTTCTAGCAGCCGTCAGCAGCAAAAACGTGATTCACACATCCCTAAACACAATTCTAATTAATCTAAGCCTTTAGGATTAATTAAAAACACACTAAATCATTTAGAATTAGGCGATTTTAATACCCTAACACTTGGATCGGACTATTTTCTTCTTCCTTTTATTTGGAGCGTTGGAGAAACTACAAGAGGATTAGGTCAACCCTAGGTGGAAGAGGTTATTGCGTGGATGAATGCTTAGTTGGGCCCGAGGCCTAATTGCAAACAAGCCCATTTTGATCCCGAAGAGTGCAACTGGGCCTTGGGCTCACGATTTAGGGCTTATATGTTTTAATTGCTTTGTTTTT
>CANYBF010401255.1:0-11169 GCA_948192965.1 Dalechampia spathulata
ATACATTTTCATACATATTTTGCATAATTCTCATGATATTTCATATAGCTTAGGAATTAGCTTTATTTAGATGGATTTTACATGCATTTAGTAAGTTTCTTATGTGTTATTTTATAGTTGAATCATAGTTTTAGGTCTTAGAACTTTAATTTCCTCATTTAAGTTTAGAAAATAGGCTTTTTATAGCATTGGCGAGTCATACACGACTCGTGTATACCTTACACGAGTCGTGTAAGGCTCGACCTTCTTTATTTCCCTTGTTTTTCATGGCATATGGATCATCCATGACTCGTGTACCATTCGTACTTCTTTTATTCTTCATTTTTTGGTCGTTTCAAAAGCCACACGACTCGTGTAGCAATTACACGACTTGTGTGGTACATTTAGGTCATATTTATCCTTCTTTTTCTAGCCCTAGGATCATAATAATTAGACGGTTAGGATCATTTACTTTATGAAGATAGTTATTAGGGTTTTATTCATTCAGAACGTGGGGGGAATGGATTGACGGATATTCATTCACTCACGATTATGATAGTCTAGGTTAGGGTTTTAGGTTGAGGGGAAGATGGAGAGAAAACAAGATTATTTCTTTGTGATTGCTAATCTTTTATTTTATTTTCTTTCCCTTATCATAGCCTTTCATCAAGACATTGAGGAAGCAACTGAGGAGGCATCGAGAAGAGTAGAAGACAAAGTAGCAAGAGCGTCAAAATTATTCAAGATTCTCTTTATCTCCACCCTCTCTTTTTATTTTATTTTTAAACATTTATTTTAGTTATATTTTCTTTATTCTCTATGTTCTTTTTATTTATTTATTTTCCGGTTAGGATTTGATAGTTGTAGGGATTGAAGGATGTTTGAACGGATTTAATTCTTTTTATCAGCAATTTATTTACCTTTTTATGTTCTTGAGTTATAATTCATGCTTATGATTGTTTGATTGTTAGAATGTACCCTTTTAACATGAAAACGTCAAATTAGTTTTGTTAATCGCTTTGAAAGAAGGTTTAACCTAACCGAACAAATTTAAGAACACTGAATGATAACTGCCTAGACATATGAGTTAATTAATTTGGAGGCACAAAGTGTAGTAAATGAACTTAATCGTTAAAGTTAATCTTAACAGTCACGAAAGTATGGTGTTAACTTAGCTTTAGTAGGTAAAGACTCTTTTGGAAGAAAGAACTTTGCATCTAAACACTACTTTAAAGTTGGTAATTAGATTGATAATTAAGGTTTAATTTTTGTTCATCATCGTCAACCTTAGGTTTAATTATATATTATATATATTTAGTAGTTGGTTTATGCTTGTAGTTAATTAAATAAACTATAATATTGAATTACCTAGATAATCGATAAAATCAATAGCTAGTACTTAGCCGCTCTTGGTCCCAGTGAACAATACCCTTATACTGCAATTGCGACCTGTATTCTTGCGGTGGCGTAATTACAATTTAAGGATTATAAATTTAAAACTTGTTGATTTGTATTGCATGTGAAAATAACACTATTTATACGCCAACAACTATTTTTAAAAATAGTTTGCTAATTTTTGTATTTTGTCAATTCACTCATCCCCTCTTAACCACTACTTTGAGACTAACAAAAATGATTAACGTCGAACTAGGATTATAGACGAAATTGAACAAATTTGAATTAGATTCATTCAATTGAAAATTTTGATTTAGTCCTAATTCAAATTTGAATTAAATCGAGTTTGATTAAAATTTTTAAAATTTAAATTAATTTAAGTTGGGTTATATATATATATATATGTACGCTACCATAGACTTTTTATAAAGATCAATAAAATCATACATAATTCTTTCTTCATTTCTTCATATTTTTCTATTAGACCATCAATGATTAAAATAGCCTTCATTTTAGACCTATCTAACATAAATTTAAATTGATTAGGAGAGACAAAGGCATCATGCCATAGTTGATAATTCTATAACCCTCTTCTGCAAATTCATAGAGTGGCTCATAAGTTTAATGCCTCTATAAATCAAATAATTTTAAATATCTTCTTTATTTTTAACAATAGAAACAATAATTCTCTTTTTCTTTTTTTTCTTTTTTTGACATAGTTAATTAGGTTACACTTTTTTTCTTCATCGTTATACAACATTTCATCTTTCATTAACACCATATCTTTGTTTTTTACTTTTAATTCATCTTACCTGATTTAGGCCTCTACACTTTTCTTTCTCTTGCTTTCGTCAGTCTATGAATATCATTTTCTCTTTCTCTAGTCCGTAGCTTGTCATACACCTTCTTAGAAGCTCGGGTCCTAGCTAGAGTAATTGTCTTTTTTACTTCTTGTTTTGCCATCATATGTTGCACAACGGTCTCATTATTTTTACATTTTGAAGGTTTCGATAAATTAATAATTAAATGTATAATAACTGCTACTAGTTATAAGTTATCAAACGCTGTACAATAATTAAATAATTAATTATAGGGGCTAACCGTACGTTATAAAGAATATGTTGACGAAGTAGATTTTTAGTTCATAAATATAGAAATGTATTTATTAGGAAAATGAGATTTTCTCTTTTATTTTAGGTCAGACTGTGAGAGCGAAAATGAAACGAAGAATTTGTTATTACACGTCGGTCCCATTCGTCCATCCAACTAAAGGCTCCTTTGCTTTTCAATTAGAGAAAGGCAACCCAGAAGACGATGCTTGGAAGTATGATTCCACTAGTGGGAAAAAAGTATCCAAAAGGTCGTAAAAATATTCCTCAACATTTCCAAATAAACGAAACTTTAATAATGCTGCTACTAAAAGAAAGATCAATAATTGAACTTGCTGATGACAAGCATTCATTACTCTTCTTTTTCCCTCAAAATTCATGCTCTTGTTTACATTAAATAAACAAAAGGCAAGCCTTCTTTTGCAATATTCAGATTATTAACTGAGTTCAAGACCTCATTTATAATACTGAAACTTTATCCAATAAATTTCAATAAAATTTATTCGGTTTAAATGAAGATTGGATTATTCCTATGAATAATCATCCATAAAATTCATTTGTAAATAACATCAGTTCCTAAGAAAGAAAATTTTCATTCAATCAAAGCATTAATCGACCAACTTTTGTTGTTGTGTACTGCCCTTTCTCGGATCTACGTTAGAAGAATATTGAAGAATCCGCTTTAGATGATAGCATTGGTCTACCTGAGGATAAATGCATGCATAATCACTTTCGGCTTAAGTTAGAAATTTTAACCTCAAATAAAGATACTAAGGATGAATATGAGAGAGATGATCGTCCATGTGTCTTGCCTATTTTCTGGTTCTATTATGTTATTTTGATATTTAATTAATTAGCCTTTAAATACAGTATTCGTCGTCTCAAATAATGACATCTCTTACTTTTTCTGAGGTGTTATGTTTCTTTCATCGTTTTGAGGATAGATATGTGATTTTTCCAAATGAACGGAACTTTAATAAAGCAGAAGGCAAAGAAAGATCAATAATTTAATTTGCTGATAGTGCTAGTTGATAGCTTTTGCTTACGTAAAATCAACAAAAAGCGAGCCTTCAACAAATTTACCATGATCCAGTTTGCAATATTTTAACAACCACCACATTTGAAGACCCATTAACGTACCAACAAAGTACCGTCGCTGTTTTGGCAAGATTATTGACGGAATGATACCATCGCTATTTTGGCAAGATTATTCACCGAATGATTGTTTTTAGAGAGCTAAATGATAAGATATTCTGCTATATCGTGACAGACAGAAAGGGAACAACAATAGATTTGAAGGCAATTTCCTTTTCAGTGTGAAAAAATCTTAAAATTGTTTATTTGCTTTGAATGTAAAATGAATTCCTAATTTGGTGTATTTTCTGGATTGGTGGTTAAATAAGGCTAAATATATGGACATGGCCCTGATTTTACCAGCGAAGTGATGGGTTGGGGCTGTAACTTAATAGTAATAAATAATAATAATAATTAATACATAATTACTCTTAATAATAATAATAATAATATTACTATTATTTTTATTAATATAAATACTACTTATATAATCTAATCTTAAATATTCCATTATTATTAATAATAAAATTATTAATAATCTATTTTACAATCATTAAAATATAAAAATAAAAATAATTATTATTTATAATCTTAATTTCAAAAATTATTAATAATAATTACATTTATTCATCATTATAATATAATTATTTCATTTTATTTGATAATATTATTAATAAATTAATAATATTATTTTATTTTATTATTAATACAATTATACAAATACTACTCACATCAATATTATTAATTATCATACAAATAAAATGAAATAATTATATTATAATGATGAAAAAATAATTACATATAATTATTAAAAATAATTTATGAAATTGAAATTATAAATAATAATAATTTATATTTTTATATTATAATGATTATAAAATAGATAATTAATAATTTTCATATTAATAATAATGTAATATTTGAGATTATATAATAATAATAATAATAATAATAATAATAATAATAATAATAATAATAATAATAATAATAATAGAAGTAGTTATGTATTAATTATTATTATTATTATTAATTATTTAAAGTTACATCCCATGAGCCCATGACTTGGCTGCTAACATATTAGGTTTACATTACGTTATTTTTGACGCTGGTTAAAGTGATGACTAATCTAGAAAATATATTAAATTGAGAATTTATTTTCTATTCACACTAAATAAGTAATTTTGAAATTTTTTTGTTTCAAAAAAGAAAATTGCCTGAATTTGACAACATAATATCTTTCATCACTAAATAGTAATGTATACCCAAGAAATTTTACCGACTAACCTAGATTACAAATATAAATTTACAAATTGAGCATAAAGTTTAGCCAATGTTATAAATATAAATTTAACAATGGAATTTAAAGTTTAGCGACAAAATTATTCGTAGTTAATTTGCAGTCATACTCGCTCCCCCATTTTCTTCTTCTTTCACTTTTCCCTCCTCTCCCTCCTTCCCACACTCTCCCTTGCGACCTCAACATCGTCAGATGACACTAGAACATTGACCCACTGTTTGCCACAATTCCAGTTGCTCTCTGACCGTCCACAGTTGAGCAAATCACGAAAAACAAGAGATTTTTAAATTTTTTCAATTTTTATAGGAATAATTTTGGAAAATCAATCGAAAATTAATATTATTATGATATATAAATATTACATTATAGTTATCACAAATAATTTTCAAAATTATTTTTATATGTAATATTAATAATATTATTTATATATATAAATATTAATATTAGTAATTTCAAAATTAAAATTGAAAATTTTTGTTTAAACATTAATATAGCTTATTATTATTATTAATATTAATTTCAAAATTTTTTTAATTTGAGGTATTATTGTGTAACTTGAAATGGATGCTTTTAAAGTTATTTAAGCTTTGCATTTAATTTAGAAGTTGAAATCAAATAATGGCAATGATTAAAATAAGAAAAGTATCACCATGATCTTAAAAATAACACATTGTATTCAATATTAATAATATTTGAAATCCTGACAATTTGATTTTATAGTGCATTAATAATTTTTATGCTTATGTCCATTTATCAAAACAATTATTTGAGGTTTTACTAGTCTTTTAACAAGAGTTACATCAAACCATACTTTAGGATTATGTAGGATAATAATCTCTCCCATTTTGAAGTTGACAAACCATCTCCCCCTCCATACATGTATATCAATAAACATTAATTCATAAAGGATACAAACAACTAAGTGCATTCATGGTAAACATAGTTTCAAATAAAAAGTTTCATAAACATTTTTTAAATGTTCAAACATAAACAACCATAATGATATAACAAGAAAACTAAAAATAAATATCATTATAATTAAACAATATCATGCATATGGAAAATCTTCCTCTTTAACAACATCAAAAATAAAACAATGGTAGAAACCAAGGAGAGATCAATAAGAAATAATTGATGGTGAAGCTAAAGTCAAAAGGAGGTGAAAATGTTGATAAAAGCAAGCTTGAAATTCCTTAGTTGTAGTGGTTGAAGAAAATGATGAATTTCCTACGATTACTACAGGAGGCGTTGATCAAAAGTATCAAACATATAATCAATGGCAGTAAAATGCCCATCTAGATGGAAATTCAAGGTGCAATATTGTTGAGGAAGAAAGTCTATGATGCTAATATTTAAGGACTTGGGAGGGGAAGGAGAAGAAATACCATCATTATCACCACATTGTTGCTTACAATGAAGAGCCACCTCACGATAAGTAGTATCCCTTGATGAATCAATAAGAGGATGAAGGCTAGTAAATTCATATATATAATATTTCATATCAGATGCAATGGAATATGCATAGTGTTAGAAATATCCATAGCTTGAGATCCATAAAGAGTAATAGTGTTGTTAGAAAGACCATAAGTTAAGATGTACTCTAGCTGATGCTTGATATACTCCAAATAAGAATAATACTCTCCAATAACATTATGCTCAAGAATGAAAATATGATCAATGAATGATAAGTTGAGATTAACACTTAAAGAACCTAAAAAAGGAGGCTTGGATAATCAAACATTAACAGCCCTAATGATATGTAAAACATGAGGATCATATAAAACATATTTACTTGATAAGGTGGCATCACCTATCTTTATAAACTATTCTTGAAGGCAATGATCAATTAAAAGTTTAGAATTGGTGATTATAGGGTATAAAAACAAGAAGTTAGGTTTGGTGATAACATCATTGCTCTCAATCCTAGCAAATAACACATATGTGATCAACTTATGATAATAAAATAATACAAGAGATTTAAGACAAGAGGATTTGAGCCTTGATGATTGAAAAAGAATATCTAGTGCAATTTATTTTTAAAAAGTATGTTTATCAAAAGTGTTGGTTTTAGTTGATTTAACCTATCTTGATGAAATTTGAAAATATCATCAAATTGATTTTTACTGAGTGAATTTTTTCTGAACAATTTGAAAAAATAGAGATATAAATTCAAGTAAGTGGTTTTCAATTTAAAATATGATAAATACTTAATAGTCACAAAATCAATGAACATATTTTCTAAGTAAACAAAGGTATCCCAACCTACACTTTGATAAACTCAATAACATCATCTTTAATGTCTACACTCTTGATCATAGTTTTATAAACAACATGAAAGAGAGGATTTTCTTATAAGAAAGCTTGTCATGATGACTAGTAACCATAAGACCATGAGGAAGACGTAGACTGATTTCAACATAATTATCTTGAGTTATGGCTTTATCTTTGTCCTTACCTTAGCAATAGTCCCTTTTGACATCCTTAAATAACTTAGAGAAAGAAAATATGAGTTTCTTGAAAATGAGAATGAAGAACCCAAACACCCAAAAAGAACTCCAAAGAGAGTGATTTATGTAAATAAAAGGAGAAATATTGATAAAAGAGGGAGAGAATTAGAAGAAAAAGACATAAAAAATGAATAGCTAAGATAATGAACTTTTAAGGAGAAATAGTTCTTGAGAATGAAGATGAAAGGGTTTCAATGAGAGATACACGATTACAATCATACCACTATTACATACAATTGTATGATAGGTAGTTAGAAAAGTTTGAAATCTGGGAAACTCAATGATACAACCATACCAAATACATATATAATCTTTACATGTACATTTGTATGACTATACGATTAATGTGTATGGGCAAACTGGTAATTGTTAGAATTTTTTTAGAAATGCAGAATTTTAGCATGGTACCAATAAAACAAGAGTTGGCATGACTAAAGACATATACATTTAAATTTTTAAAGCAAAATGATGAAGGTAAGGAAATTTTAAGCCACTTAAAGAAGTTTTAAAGAAATTAGTAAATTAAGATAAAGAAACACCATTAAGCATATCAAGTTCATGTTTAACAATGTTTTAACCCTCTTTAAAAAGGTATTTTATGAAAATATTTGCATGTTATTGTATTTTATCAATGAATTCCAATATAATGTTACCTTTTACATATTATCATGCAAAAATGGTGTTGAATATCAATGTCACATCCACTGTTGACACCTAGAATGCACTTATATGAAGTAATATCATTAAGAGTATGATTAAATGATTAAATGATTAAATATCATTAATTATGCTTATGATGATGTACTTATTTAAATGATTAAATATCATTAATTATGTTTATGATGATGTACTTATTATGTTAATGTGTGGACATGATTAATTTATTATAGTAATTATATATATTTAAGATGATTTAAATGAGTGTTCAGTTTATTTAATTAATTGTGTATCAGTTATAAATTTTGCTATAAGGCATTAATCTATATTATATAAAGGATTAAACTTGAGGCTAGTGTATTAACAAGTATTTTTTATGTACAAGTGGGTGCATATGACTTAAAGGGTCATAGGTGGTAAGAAACAGAAAGGAGAGTATGTGTATGTGTAAGTGGGGTGAAGGGATAAACCTATAAGAGTTAGCATTTTAACTCTCTCTTTGACTTAGTAGTACCTCATTTTTTATTATAATTAAAAGAATAATTGCAAGAGAAGAGATCCACATGAATAAGAAGAAGAGATTTGAAAGGGATATTAAAAGGACAAGAGCTTAAAGAAGAAGAGAAAGGTGATTAATGATAAGAAACCCATTAGAAGCTTTAAAAGAGTGTCATATGGAAGAAGAACAAGTAAAGCTCTTGTTAGAGATAGAAAGGGGGTAAGTGAATAATCAATATGTATTATGTGTTTTTATTCTTGATCACCTTAGTTTGACGCTTGCATATATGCAATGTTATAGGAAGGTTATAATCTTGAACTTCCATGAATGTTAAAGTCATCTTTATCATTATTCTTGTAAGAGGGAATTTTAAAATGAGATTGGAAACTATGTTGAACTATGTTTCATGCATGAAATGACTATGAATTATATTGAATTAATGCTCTTAATAGATTTTGGAAGTGTTTCTATGATAATTGGACTATAGGATCATATTGGGGAAGCTTAAGAATCCATTAATAGTGTTGTAAAGCATGATAGAAGAAAGAAAATGGAGATTTTGAGTTGAGGCAACAACCTACATGACTGGTGAGCCTTTACATGACTAGTGTAGCTTATTAAAATGTTGATTTTTAAGGGTAGTAACCTACATGACTAATGTAGCTTGTTGAAAGGTGATTTTGGCTAGGGTAGTGATTGATATGACTTATGGAAGTCCCTAAAACACATGAAAACTTGGATTTTGATAGGGAAACTCAGTACACGACTCATGAAACTTATACGCAACTTGAGAGAAGCCTAAGAATGAATACAAAACATAACTTAACATAGATTGTGAGTTAGAATGTTAATGGAAACTTATTGAATCATTTTTTATTATGGAATGGTGACTTTAAGAGTATAAAAGCTAGGTTTATTATGTAAATCACTTAAGCTAAGTATAGAAACAATTATATATTTATGAAGGGGTTTAAGAAAGGGTATGAATCACATATAGCTTTATATGTTGAATGCTTGGATAGGTGTGAATATGGTGTGTAGTGATGAATTTACGTTATGGAATTATTGAAATCAATAATGTTTAACAAACTAAGGATGTATGAATATTGCATTTAGGTATTGATAAGGGAAAAGCTATGGCCTCTACACCTACAGAGGATCCTAACATGAGACTTACTAGGTTTATGCTTAATAACAGTTCAAATATGAGATAAATTGATAAGTAAAAATAAAGCTTGTATGAACATGTTATTAGAATAATTATTAATGTATATTTTAGGTGATTTTATACTATTAGAATAACAACTTTGTACAGGAATGGGAATAACTTGCTATTGAAATGATATTGGAAAATGCCTAATCATATGATATGTGAATTATTAACCTTGAGTTCCAAATGGTTGTTAAACTATGAGTTAATTATCAAGCATATATTGATTGATAAATTATAATGAGTCATGCATTATATTACATAAGCATGACATATGGTTGAGGAATAAAGGAGGCAATGAAATAAACAAATGGTGGAGGAATAAGGGAGGCTTATAAATGAATAAATGGTAGAAGAATAAAGGAGATGAATATATATTAGATGAATAAAATACATATGATATAGAAGCCAACATAGGTTATGCATAATTAGAGTTATACAATGAGTAATCTGCGATTGCAAAATGATGTTAGGTGGAAAAAAGGAGGATGATACATAAAATGCATGCATTGGCATCATGTGTTACACCCCAGCTCATACCTGGAGTAATATGCTCCCGTAGCATGTGTAACGACCTCCTTGAAAGAAAGCCGCTACATATCCTATAAAGGATACGTCTAAAACCGAGTATTAAAATTCGTATGGGTACACGATCTAGTACTTAGTGGTGAGGACAAGGGTAGCGTGGCATACATTCAACCAAGCATGTAATACACCTCGATAACATACATTCGTTCATTCCTACGGTTTATTTACAGCTCATAGATATAATTAAAACAAACCAATACACACACGGGTTTTCACTCTGTACATAACAAACTCACCACTAGAAACATAATACTAACTACTGCCGTTATGACTAATAGAAGCTAAACGATACAAAAAGGAATGGAGATTGCCAACAGCTCCACTACCACCTTGAGAATGCCTTCTCAGCTGACGACCTCTATCGTCTCTCCAGCTGCTCCCCTGAGGGCTCGGAACCTACGTTCATCAAATGATAAACGCTGAGCATAAAAATCAGTGGTGCTAAGAAATCAATAGATAAACATACGCATTCAACGTATCATAAACATACATTTCCGATCAATGCAATGTAATACAAACATGCCTTACACTCTCCCTTATTTTCATTATCATAACCCTCTTCTTTTCTTATCGTTGTGCACATTCCTTTCGCACATACTGGGTCCCTATATGTACCGGTACTCATCTCTTGAAGGAGGACATTTAACTGTATGGTGCTATGCACCCTTTTCCTACTGTATGTCTCAAGACTCATCTCTCATTGTGAGGGTATTAATCTATATGATCCCTTGACGGAATCCCATTAACATGATTGACCCAGCATGCCCAGAGCTTAGCTCTGCACTCATCACTCTCCTTCCTATTCTCTTTCATCCGTCCATTCCCCTCTCTCAATGCATGTTTTCATGGTATAG
>CANYBF010401257.1:0-10847 GCA_948192965.1 Dalechampia spathulata
AGTGAAGATGATAATACGGAATACGAATAAAATCGAAATGCCGAACCCGTTCTCTGAAGAACTTCGGGCTGCTTTCCCTCAGCAGGAAGGCTCGGGTTTACATTTTCCTGGCTTGTTTAGTTGCTCAATTGAGTTGACTAAATTAGCTGGGTGTCGACTCCACTTTCTCGACGTGATCTGTCTAGTTCCTGTAGTAACTCAGGGGTCAATATTCACGAGAGTCAGCACCGCGGCATTTCACGCCGGACAGCGTGCAGCATTCCCAGCGTCCGGGATGTGCTACTCTCATAGCTAGGATATTCTTGATTTTCTTATTAGCCACGTTGACTACCCCATTAGCTTAAGGGCGATTTAGAGAAGATCAATGATGCTCAATCCTATATCTTTCTAGCATACCAAATATTTGGCCCTAGAACTACACTCCATTATTTGATACCAAGTGATGTCAGACCCCATATCAACATATAAGATTCTTCTCTATAAACTTGGTAACCTGTTTTGCCCTTAATTTACTGTAGGATTCTACCTCCTCCCACTTTGAGAAGTAAACAATAACCATTAATATGTGCTAATGCCCATTAGAAGCATTAGGATGAATCTCACCCATGATGTTAATTCCCCAAGATGAGAAAGATCACGGCATTGTTAAATTTTATAATTTGACTAATGGGTTGTGACTTAAATCTCCATGAATCTAATATTCATGTCACTACCATACAAACTGTGTGTAGTCTATCTCCATGGTCAGCTAAAAGTAATCTTGGTATAACATCTTTTTTGTATAAAGCAAACCCATTTATATGGGATCTGCAGGCACCAATATGCATAGTTTACATGACTATTTCTTGATATGTACCAAAGTTGCAGACTACCAACCATTCTTTTATAGAGAACACCCTGATACCAAGTTAGTTGCTAGTCTCAACAAAGCTAGCTTGTCAGTCTTATTAGCTTCTTTTAGATAACCATCGATTCCTGAAAAATTCATAATATTAACATACCATGGAGCCTCTTCTTGTTAGTCTAATGTCATTAGCCACTCACCCTTATAGTAAGAGATCCTCGATTGCTCAATGATCACATGATGAATTTAACTCTATGAATGTTTGCACACTAAGGCCAATATAGCTAAAGCATCAGCCATCTGATTCGCATCTCATAAAATATAAATGAATTTGCACAAGCTCAAATTGTAAATCATGAGCTTCATGTATTCAGCATAAGGCTTAAGCTTCTCTTCTTTGACATGCCATTCAACCATAGACTAGTGAATGGCAAACATCAAATCATTAAAAATCCTAACTTCTTGGGCACTAATTATCAGCAAAACTTCAAAAACCTCATTTCCTTTAAACATGACTCATGGGACCTAAATGCATGAAAATACCTATCCTAACATGCCTAACATGAGTCATGGTGCTTAAAACATTACTCGTGAGACCTAAATCTAATGATATAATGCATGCAATGTCTATTTAATCCTATAAAACATGTATCCTCAAGCTAAACATGATTGAATGCTAAGCTAATGATGAACGACAAATAAGATTCTATATCAAAACTAAAATAACATACAAATTATATAAAATATATGAAGAAAATACATGATCTTATGCTAATAATGCAATATATGAATGTTATGCATGAAATAATATATGATATGCTAAAGTTTGAGGGTAAAAGCATGAAAGTTATGCTTAAAAGGATATTATAATAAGGAAAAATATAGGTTAAAATCATGGTTATCATTAAGTTAAATAGTATTTAGTATAATAAGGTTAAAATTATAACTTTTTTTAATTAATATATTAATTTATTCATATTTCAAAATTATTTTGTAAAAAATACTTTTAAATTATTAAATAAATATAATAATAAAAATTTAACATCATATTAAAAATTAAATATATGAAGTTAATCAATTTATTTCATAAAAATTTAAGTACTTTATCTTATTTAACACTTAAATTTCAATATTTAATTTTTTAAGAATTAAATTTTAATTTAATGACCATAAATTTACTTCAAACCATCAAATCTTTTCTTCTCTTCTTATATCATCCATATTAGAATTTATAATTGACACCTTTGTCCTCATTCCACCTGTGAAAATGTATATACATTTGGAATTTATGTTTTCATAGTTTATTCGCTCTCTAATTTCTCTTGGAATGTATTCCTTCAAGTGTAGTTTTGATAATTTTATCAATTTTTAGATGTAGTTTATAAGAACAATTAAATATACTTAATTAATATATGCATGAAAGGAAAGAAGATTTGATGGTGACAATAAGGAAAACACAATAAAACATTAAAAAAACAAACAAGTAACAATAAATGAATATGAGAATTATAAGTTTGATAACCATATTTTTAGCCTATACTTTCCCATTATTATAATGTCCTTTTAAGCATAACTTTCATGCTTTTACCTTCAAACATAAGCATATTCATATAAAAATCATGCATTATCTTCATTCTTCACTTTACATTTATCTAGTAGCTTATCGTATGTATTTCATGCATTTAGTTATAGGATTTTACATATTAGAGCATTATTTGTTAGTTTCATGCATGCAACTTTTAGTAGATGTTATATGCCTCATGTAATTCATGTATATTGACTTTTTGAATTATGTTTTATAAGATTAGAAGGGTGATTTATGCATGAAATTTATGTTTCTATATAGCATAAGTCATATCATGACCAATATGACTCATGTTAGCCTCAAATTGGCATGCATTGTTTGGAATTTCATCAATACAAGTCATGTTAAGGTAAGAAGACTTGTGTTGGCCTTGATTTAGGTTATACTTCATCATACGAGCTCAACACGAGTCATGCTGAGTTCAACATAACTTGTGTTAACCTTTTTTATCATAATTTTTCATACTTTTTAACCTCGAATTGAAGCCATTTGATCATTTTTTAAAGAATCATGATGGTACATATGAAAATCCTCTTCCCCTAGTAGTTTTACATAGGATATATGGTAGAAATTGTGTTACACCCATAGTTGAGACCCTAGTAGTTTGTACGCTAGTATACGGGTAGAGGTCTATATGCGTATGAGTTTTGCTATATATTGATGATATGTATACATGTATATATGTATGTGTGTTTGTATCTGTGATTGTCTTTCATGCTACTATCACCTTATTGGGAAACGTGACTTCTCAGTTGGATGAGGGACAGTAATTTTGATGTGTTTAGGTTGGTTTTGGAGTGTTTTTCACAGGTCCCGGATGAGTTAGGGGTTGAATTAGGCCTATCCTGATTTTAGGCTTGCGGTACAGATGTACAGATGATCGTACAGGCGTACCAAGCTTAAGAGAATAGGGAATTGGAGGTCCTGGAGTTGGTACGGGCATACCAAGAGGTGGTACGGCTGTACCATTGCTCGTAGGAAAATTTATGCATCAGGAACTTTAGGGTCATATGGGCGTACCAAATATGGTATGGGCGTACGACAACTCACAAGAAAATCAATTCATCAGGGTTTTTCGGTTGGTACGGGCATACAAGTATTTGGTACGGCCGTACGCGACTTAAAACATCATTTTTAAGAGGATAAACTTGGACTTTTCTTTGACTTTCTTTCCTTTTCTTCCTCCTAAACCCTTTCTACAGTCCCTAAACCCCTAGAGGTCATTTCTCTTTAAGCAATTAAGCATAATGGAGTTGGTTTTGCACGGTTAGAAGCTTAGAGATGTGATTAATCACTAGCAGCTTTACGGCTAACAGGTTAGTGCTGGTTTACCTTGGTTTATTCTTTGCTTCTTTTGTTGTGTTAAGCCAATTGAGGCTTAAGGATTGATGATTGGGGATTGAATTCTCGTATTTGCTTATTCTTTGATGCTATGAGCTCTTTATTTGTGAGTTACATGATTTCTACTTGAGCTTGTATACGGTACTCTCACATGTTAGCATATTCATGACATTTGGGATCGTGAATGCCTGAGTAGAGCGAGAGAAAATGAGGAAAGGCATGTTGGATCATATATTACAGGATTCCATAATGGAATCGTATATTATCTTTCCTCTTACGGGAGTTGAGTTGAGTCTCGAGACATAGGCATAATAAAAGGGCATATGGGCCAGAATTATAGTGGTTCTCATTCGAGAGTTGAGTACCGGTACATAGGGATCCAGCATGGGCATCAATTATGCATAATAAAAGAAAAGGAAAAAGGGAAAGAGAGTGCAGAATAGAAAGAGGAATCGGGGGCAAGCATAGCATTGCATTTTATTGCTTGTTATTTGCCATGCTTGTTTCTGTTATATGTATATATGAGAACTAGCACCACTGAGTCTTCGACTCAGCGTTTATCAATTGATGAACGCAAGTTCCGAGCCTATTGTAGAAGGCCCAAAGCAGTGATTGCCAGTGTCAGCGGAGAGGTGGATTCAGCTACAATCCCTATCTCGAGGTGGTCTAGAACAGCCGAGCATGCTTTCCTTTTGTAGCCTTGTAGTGTAGCTTGTGTATATATCAAAGAGGCAGTAGTGGTTTTATCGTTTGGCGGTGAATTGTATGGATTATGTAACCAGAACCTTTGTATATTAATAAATATATGTTTGTTATTGACATGCTCATTCAATTGAATGTATATTGTTATCCAGGGTTATGATTGGTTCGGTATGTGGATTTCACCGCCATACTATCTGTTGTCCCCATACGACGTCTATTTATACAGGTACAGGTATCCTTTGTAGTGTATACAACGGTTTTCTGTATAGGAGGTTGTTGTGTATGCTATGGGAGCATGTTACTCAAGGTATAGGCTGGGTGTGACAAATTGAGGGTTTATAAGGGATCTATCATTCTACATTGTAGTTTTTAGGTTTTCTCTTTGGAATCACATAATTAGGTTTAGGATTTTATTCTTCTTTATTCTCTTTTTCATTTTTCCTATTTTAGTTTCTATTCAAGGAATTGAGTTGGAATTAAAGTAACAAAGAGGAGTTAAGAGGAAGCTTGAAGGGAGAAAACCCAAAGAGATTATGAAGATTAAAGACTTTTATTTCTTTTCTTTAGCGTAATTTAAATTTATGGTTGTATTTTCAATAGCATTATGTTACTTTTCAATTCCTTTTATTTCATTATGCCTTAGTCAATTTGAGTATAAGGTGAAAATCTATGTTGGGAACAGAATGATGTTTTCTATTTAGTATGTTGGGAACAGAATGATGTTTTCTATTTAGTAATCTATTTTGTTATTCTACATGTTCTTGTGTTGAGATTATTAATTATTGTATTGTACATATTAAAAAGGACCTTTAACTAGTTTGAACATAAATTGTTTTGTTAATTGCTTTAAAAAAAGAATTAATTAAACTAAACGAACATAAGAACATCATTAGGTTAACTACTTAAATGTAGGAGTTAATCTGATTATAGGCTTAAGTGTAGTAAATGAGCTAAATCACTAAAAGCAACCTAGCAATAATGAAAGTAGATGTTGGCTTATTTTTAGTACATAATTAATTCTTTGAAAAAATAACCTTTACATAAAAATACTACCTTGATGAATTCTGAAAATGATTGATAATGAATTAGTTGTTTCTACTCGTACATGGTTTCAACCCCATATTATTATTGTATAATATGTATATTAAACTTAGTTAATTTGTATGTGTTGTTGCTTCTGATAGACGTTAATTAACTATTAAACATATTTTTTGCATAAATAATTGATAAAATCAATAGTTAGTACTTAATTACTTTTGATCCAAGAAAATGATACCCTTAAGTTATACTCGTGATTAGTACTCTTGCGGTGACATGAGTTCAAACTAAAGAGTTATAAATATAAAACTTGTTGAATTTGCATAGATTTTAATAGCACCAACTCATGCATCAACAATAGAATAGGATGCTATCAATTTACTCTATCTATTTTTATGAAAATTTTCAATTAAATTGAATAAATCAAAAATTAAATATATAAAATTAAAATTTAATAACAATAATTGAAAATTAAATTAAATTATAACTATTAAAATAATATAATTTTAAAATATTATATATGAATATTTATTAATATAAAATGATATCATTTCTTTTGATTACTAGATAATTCTAGTCAAATAAAAATTTAAAAATTAAAATTTTATACAAATAAAATTATATTTTAAATCAAATTAAAATTATTAAATATCATTTGTTAAATATAATTTTAAAGACCGCGAGAATGAGAGAAAGGACAAAAGTGTACATGTATATGACTTCAGATTTGTATTCATTTTCTTCTAGGATGTAGTATTTTTTAATAAAAATAATAAAAACAAAAATTTCACAATCGTGGCATTGTTTTGGTAGAAATTTTATTGAATTGATTAATTAATATAAAAATCACTGATTAAATATTAGTTAAACTGAAATCCTTTTACTTAATGTCTAATTAGTCAAAATATAATGCCAATTAAACATATAGTTTATTATTATAAATTTCTTATCGTATTATCTTTTAACAACACATTTTATATTTATAAAAAATATAAATTTATTGAATTTGATTAATCAATTAAAAACTTCATCGACAAAAGAATACAAAACAAAATGAAAAAATCATTAATGAATCAAAATTCTGTTTAAGCAATTAACCCAGAAATTGCTATGGATTAAAAAATGGTGCCCACTACATACTTTCTTTAATGTACATTCACGGAATTGAAAAATAAAATTATTTAAATTTCATTCACAATTAACGTACAAAATGAAGCAATAAAAGTATAGATATTTTAATCATAATATTATATTTATATTAATCGAATTGATTTTACAGAACCAAGTAATTATATAATATAATATAATATAATATTTGGTGCTACCCGTCGGTGTACGATTTGGCTTAATCAGATTGTCCCTCGGGACTTTACGTAACTTTTGGAATCTCTGAATTTTGTTAACTCTAACCGCTTAACATCAGTGTAATTATTTTACAGGGAATATCCAACTCAACATTTCATATCATAATAAAATATAAAAGTTAAATATCATAAAATAAGAAGATTAAATTTATGAAATAATTTTTTTATATGTTAATATATTTGTTTAAAATTATAAAAATTTCTTTTTTATCTTAAAAAAATTCAAATTTTTAAGTATACATTTTAGGGTTATACTTTTACGATAAGTTAAATAAGGAGTCAAACAATGAATTATAATGAGATGATGTGCTCAAATATTACATATTGGCGGGCCAAATTTTATATCACATAGCCATGTCCATGTCTCTACTTATAATATTATATATCTATATACACACACGAACACAAACTTCCATATCTATCTTCAACAAGTTATCATAGTTTCTTTACAAACAGTCATGGCAGCAATATTTTCTAACATTAATACCACAATCAAGTCTTTGGTTGGATGCTCCAGCAGCAAAAGAACACTCACCACCGCTCAGTTTCTCAGCCATATAGAAGACAAGAATCCGGCCATTCGCTACAGCAAAACCACCACCGAAGAGAAAGGTCGGCAGGCGGAGTTGACGGGATGTGCGGTGTGTTTATGCGAATTTACAGAGGGGGAAAGCGTGAGAAGCTTAGAGTGCAAGCATATGTTTCACAACAATTGCTTAGACGAGTGGTTGCAGCAGTGTAAATCTACTTGCCCGCTTTGTCGGAATAAGGTGCTTAACGACGAGGTCGTGGCCAAGTACCGGCGGCTCAAGGAAAATGAGAACGGCTCACCGTATGATAGGATCAACCAGGACACTGTGCTCTTAGTGTCTTCTTTACGTGGTAATAATGGTTATCTGGGCTTTTGGTAATTAAATTGCTGGTCTATTTGGTAATTAAATTGCTGGTCTATTGTTCTTTTTTTACAAAAGAAATCTGGAAATTTGGACTTGGATTTAGAGTTTTAAATTTCATGATAATTATGCTTTTATTATCTTCAAATTAAGCTTAAAATGCTTATTTTGATACCCTGAAGCAGAAACTCTTGCTCAGATTTGGTCTGTAATTTCCTGTGTATATAATTAAGATGCTAAACGTAAGTTAGTTTTTGACTAATATTTTCCTTTCATAGTTTCCAGTTAAAGAAATTGGATGTATTTATCGGGAAATTTGAATGATATATTAAAACCAACATACCTGGATTTATAAATAAAATAAGAACAGAAAAAAATATGATATTTAAAAAAGAAATAAAATTTTTGTTGAAACACATCGTAGATTCTATTCGTGAGAATAATGAAGAATAGATCTAAGATGTGGGGACTTGGGTGAATTCCATTAGTTTATTGGAATTAATTTAAGATTTAACTGCCCCGACCTGGTTCCTCCTCTTCTTAACTGCCTATCGATGAACTCCCTCAGAGCAAGAGCCTTAACCAAGGGAACTTCCATTCTTCCAGGTCCTCATGATTCCATAGAGACCCTCATCTGCAAACATAACCATCAACAAAACAATGCCAGCTAAAGACTCCACCGGAGCCTGTTGAAGAATCAAGATTGGCAAGACCTATGAGCATTACATTAGAGCCCGACCACAAGACTTATTAGCATTACAGCATTAAGACACCTCTATATGTGAATTTACGGAATTCTATATGCCAATTCAGTTCATAAGTATTGTTTCAGAAGACATGAAAGTTTATTTTTTAAATGAGATATTATGATAATAATTATATTGTTAAATAATTTCAATTTTAATGATTTATCTTAAAATAGAAAAATAAAAAAAGGTAAAAAATAATTTAAAAATTGATTAGTGTTAATGATATGAAAAGAAAAAAATAAAATCTCAATAAGAAAACAAAAATGAACAATAAAATTATGACTTCAAACAAAAAAAATATGCAAAATGCAAAATAAAGCACTAAAAATGGAAACTAATTGTTTCATTGAATTATATTGAATATGATATATAATTAAAGAATTTTTTATTCGGTACAAAATTTAAAGTTATATACTAAATTGATATAAATTTAAAATTAGATAAAATTAAGATATTGATTAAAGTTATCTGTAGACTAATTCATTTTTAAAAAAATAATAAAATGAAATAAATATAATTGTAGTTGTAATTTTTGATACAAATACCACATGAATACATTTAAATTTATCATAATTGGATCTATGTTGAGTTATTGACATAGTAAAAATAAAATCACATCATTAATTGATTGACTAATGCGTTTAAAATACAATTTCTAAATCAAGTCATATCAAATCATGTTGAGTCACGTTTGACTCATTAATTTTTCTTAAAACTATGTTATTTTAATCTTACTTTTATGAATTAATTATATTAATTTTATATTGTTTATGTCATTTTATATTATACAGGTTATTTAATGTTAAATGTGTTGGATTGACCTGTATAACTTGTAAGCTAATCATATCAAACTAATCATGTTGAATTATTTGAATCAAATTTGAGTGTTGTTCAATTTAAGATTTTTGATATAATTCATATTTTAGCTCAAGTTTAAATTAATTCTAAATCTATTATACTTATAAATCAATACGATATAAATATAATCTATCAATTTGAATTGTGATGAATGGATGACCGAATTATTTGAATTTGAGAGATTACTTTTTGTACTTTATTATTTGGGTGAATTATTACTGTTTAATTTTTATTTTTTAAATTATAATTATATCTTTTATTAATTATAATTATAATTTTCCTATTTCAAAATTACGAATGAAGGTCTTAAATTTATGAAAATATGATATTTTCAATTTTGAATTCCTTTTTATAACCACCTATCTATGTGATAATACACATATTTTTCCTTTCTTTTTTATTTTCTTTATATTATATGTTTCTTTTCTTTCTTCGATTTCAAAAGATTATTTTTCAAATCAAAATGGTTCAAACCAGTTCTCTTTCTCCTTTTAAGAACTCGACATCTCTAATAATGAAGAAATTCAAGTGTTTTATTTTGAAGATTAATATTAAGAAAGTGAGAAAGAAAAGAAAATTTGTGAAATTAAACTTTAGTATTAATATTGGTTCGTCTTCAAATAGTAATGAAGATTTTCAACAATTAAAGAATGTTAAAGTTGTTATTATAAAATCTAAAATTAAAGAAAAAATTTATTTACTAAAGGTTTGCATATTCATTATTTTAGTAATTTTATTATCTATTTAATTTGTATTTCATGTTTGTTTGAATTTTTTTACTTAATTTGTTGGTTGTTTTCATGCTATGAAAATTAGTAATATGTAATCAGTTTAATTTGAGTATTTGTTAGGTTTCTCATACTCTTTTGTTTTATTAGATTATTATTGTAAATATTTTTATTTATTTTTCATTTTCTAATTTTATATTAAAATTTTAGAATTAATTATGATTTTTATTCACACAGTTTGTTGTGTTATGTTATAATAAACTTATAATATATATTTTATTTGTTTTAAATATGTGTTAGGTTTTTAATACTTGACTAGTTGTTAGTTGAATGTTTATTTATGATGTTTTTGTTAATAATATTTATGATCATTTTGCTAAATTTATATGTTTAGAAGTTTATGTTAAGTTACATGTCACACCCAGCCCATACCTGGAGTAACATGCTCTCGTAGCATGAGTAACAATCCCCCCCCCCTTGAAGAAACCGCCACTCACACTACAAGGGATACATCGTTGTAAGAGTAGGGCGTCCCGGACGCGGGAGCCCTGCATGCTGTTCGGCGTGAGATGCCGTGGTGCTTGCTCTCAATGGCATTTTTTTCCGTTTTAATTTATGAAAACAATGTGTTTTATGATGTGGAGTCGCCACCTAGTTTGTTTCTATTAATCCAATTGAATTAATTTGAAAACTAGGAAATAAAACTTAGGTTTTCCAGAGTTGAAAACGACCTTAGTTTCTTCAG
>CANYBF010401541.1:0-10737 GCA_948192965.1 Dalechampia spathulata
TCCAATACGTCCTCATGACGTACACACAGGCATAGAATACACGGCACATACGCAAGCAATACATGTATACATACACGTATACATCCAGACATACATGCACATACAACCAAAACTTCTAAGGGGTCAAACGTGGATGTAACAATAAGTATAAAACTTCCTTAATTAACATAAACATTCACTTATTTTAATCCATAATCCTATATGAATCATATCCTTATTTTATTCTTATTAATAACAAAACTTATTTTCCTTTTAAATTCTTAAGAAGAAATTTCTTTTAATTCATTCTTTATTAAACCATTTGAATTCCAATTCTAAACAAGCTTAGTATCATAGTAAAATAAGTTTAATAAGCTTTAAGATAATATTTTACATGCTTATAAAAATAAAAATTTCTTATTGAAATGCTCTATTACATATACCCAATAAATCAATTTTTAATAAAGCTATACTTATACCATTGTACCCAAACCTTAAAACTTCCAAAGATCATTTTGCAAATTTAACAACTTAATTAATTGAGCATTAAAATGCTAAATTACCAAAATTTCACTTAAATAAACTTGGTATTATTATTAAATAGATTTAATAAAATTTAGGCTTATATATATATATATGATTATAAAAATTACCAATTAAGATTCCTAGAATAACATATACAAATTCATCTTCTTTAAAACTCACATTACATTCACTTTGCTCATTCATTTAGGTCCTATTAATAAACTTCTACAAGAAACTTTATTATACCAATAATAAAATAACGTAAAGAGTTTTCTAAAAAAAATCCATTACTTACTTAAAAATAAATTTAATCATTCCAATTCTCAGTTATTAAGTTGTCGCACACCCTAATTAATTAGTACTTCAATTAAATATATATATATTCATGCTATTTATAAATTCCATTCATATAAACTTTAACACATACACAAGTTACCACAAGTCTATTTAACATATCCATAACAAAATAGTCCCTAATTAATTACTCCTTTTCATGCATATACAAAGCATCACCACACATATATCACATACCTATCTTTATTAAAATTTATTTAGCAGAATTTTTTTTTAATATAAGACACAATAAAGCAAACCATAACAGTTTCATTTAAACATATCTATACAGCTCAAAATAATGGAACTTCCTAAAAATTTCATGCTTAAAGCAGTTCATTTATACACTACATATACGCCCCAACACATGTACATAACTCCTTCATTTCGATAAGCCAAATTCTTAACAAATAAACTATCCATCAAACTTTAATTCCAAACCCTCCTAAACCCGAATAACTCATACACCTTTTAGTATATTTATAAGTTCCTAAAACAAAACAAATTTATAAACTATGTTGAAGTATATTAAAGTATCTACTTAAATTTTATAACATGTAATAATAATCAATTAATTAAGCCCTTTAATTCCCAATTTAGCTCTTCAATTATCATACAATTTAGCCATAAAATCAAGAGCAAAATAGAGTAGAGATGCCCAACAAAGTGAAGGAGAAAAATAAAATCAGTTACACATCAAAACTTCAACAAAACCCAAAGCCAAAATTCGCATAATAACCCCATACTTATACATTTAATTTCCAACAAAATTTTACCATAACTCACATTTTCTTCTTCTTAACCAGCTCTAAATTCTATTAGAAAATTAAATCAAATGAAATTAAATAAACCACAAAAAATAGAATACAAATAACATGCACCAATAATTTTTTCCTCATAACCAAAAATTCCTACCGACTTCCACAACCAAACTACTCACCAAATCATGCCTTTTAAGTTTTGATACAAGAAAATTTCATGTGCCTGGAAAATAAAGAAAGATTCAGCCAAAACAAAGAAGAAGAAGAAGAGAATAAATTGAACACTCTAAAACTTCTCACCTTCACACTCACTAAGCCTCAAAAGCCTTTATTTTCTCTCTTTGATTAGTCTTCTTAACCGTAACTTCCAAGCAAGTCATGCATGCAATCTCACAGAAGAATGGATCGGTAGAAATTTGAGGAGCAAAATGAAAGAAAATGTTATGGCACCAAGGGAAAGATGAATGATAAATCAGTTAAGAAAACCTTAGAGATAAATCGGTCTAAAAATTGAAAGAAAGAAAGAAATGGGTTGTGGCAATTTCACAAGAAAAAGGAAAATTGATGTTGCTTGATAACTTGAGATGAACAAAGAGAAGCTGTAGATGAAAATTGGGAATAAAAGGATAAGAAGATGAAGTATGTGGGGAGAGTTTGGCTAAGGCTTATAAAAATACATGGTGGAAATTGGGGATAAGAATGGTGCGGTCTCCCTTCCTCTCCAATTTGATTTTTGATATGATAGAAGGATTGTACTTAGTTAGCATGCACTCACATGCACACTAGCACTTCTCATACCCTCAAATCTCTCTTTAATTAACATATATTATTATTTTAATATATATATATATATATATATATATATATTACACCTTATATATATACCTTATGCTAAATACTTACGCCATATACATGTATATACATACCCTTTATCACCTATTTTAATTACACATACACTCATTATTTTATTCCTTCCACTATCACTTCCCCCATACCAAATAAAATATATTATTTCAAAATTCCACTCACATAATATCCATATAATCATTTATTTATCTATTTATATTTACATTATTTATTTCATAATATCATTTATAATTCCTTTTTAATAACTCATATATTACATCATCTTACATCATCATTTCTCTACTTTATTTAATTAATAAAATAAAATACATATACTAATACATTATACTTATACCTATTTATACATTCAATTATACATAACCGTATATACACACTTATTTATATATATACGTATGCATTTTCATTCGTATTAATTAATTTCATGAATTCTTTAATCATATATAATTATGACATCATTTATATTCTTAACATATTTAATTTCATCCAAATTTCTATTTTCTTACATTTTACATACATACATATATTTTAATATATGATTGCACATACATTCAATAAATTGTTTATTTCCTTATCTCATTTATTTTATATCCTATCTTAATTCATACATAATCATTAAATTATGCATACTCTTTATACACTTATAATTCATCTTAATTCTTCAAATTCTTATATGTGCATACATACATACGTTATTAAACATGATTGTACGTACATCTAATTATTTATCATAATTAAATACACTTAAATATTTCAAGTGTACTTGACATAATTTTTCTTCATTATCATCATTTAGTGAATCCACTAATTATTTTCCTATCGTAACAAAATATTTATCAATTATAAGTTTATACACATTCTAAATTGTATATTTTCCATACTTCTATGTCATCATTCGAAATTATGATAATATAAGAAGTGATTCATAACTCTCATAAAATTAATTAGAGTGTGCTAAAATTAGGGTGTGACAGATCAAGCATGTTGCATGTCATAATAAGGATAAAGGCAAGGCCCCACAAGGTTCTAGACCGGATATCATAGAAGAATACAATGCACCCTTTCAAATATACATATAAGAGGAAGGTAGGAAATTCCTACAGGTATGCAAGAAAATACTTATAATTCCTTGATATTTTGATTGGTAATTATTGGAAAATTTAGGACTCAAAGATTCTTTAAAAATGTGAGGTACCAAATTAGGTTGGGAAACTTTCTTAACTAACAATTATGATGTGTGCACAGAACTTGTTCATGAATTTTATTCTACTTGTGGGTTTATTGATAACAAAATAGATAGAATTAAGTTTAGAATGAGAGGGAAGCCAATGGAAATGACATACAAGATGCTGAATGATGTTCTAGATTTACCTAAAGATTCATTGGTAGCCTCTAATTGTAACTTTAGGCCTAAAACATTTTAGTCTCAACTAACTGAAGGAAATCATGCTTACAATTCACATAACTCACCCAATTTGTTCATTAGGGATTCTGTTTTAATTTTATAACATAAATATATGGTTGTATCAATTTTTTCTAGAATTGAAAGTAATAAAGTGTCTTAGCAGGAATTATTACCTATATGGTGCTTAATAAATGATAAATCATATTGCATGATTGATCACATCATGAAATGGTTTATGAAAATGGAAAAACCACAAAGCAAAAAGCTGGGACTAGGACATGTGATTACAGCAATTGCAGATTACTTTGATGTGGATTTTAATGACTTAACATCAATTCCTTCTGACAAGTTTACATCTAAGCATTTGCATGATTCAGGACTTCTTGATCCTAGAGGTGAGTTTTTGAAAACTTATGATAAAAGGTCAAGTGTGAGACACCATGGTGGGCAAGTAGAGGATGATGGAGATAAAGAAGAAAGTGAAGAGGAAGAGAGACAAGAAGAAGGTACAGCTGAAAAAAAATACTGATAGATCAATTGAAGCAACCTTGAGAAGATTGGAAGCAAGCAATATAGAAAATAGTACTTGTTTAACTATGGTGGAAGCAACGGTGAATGAAATGCACAAAGAATAAAGATATCAAACTAACAAACTACTAAAATTCTTTACCATTTCATGAGTCAATATGCCTTTCTCTACTCCTTCACCCCGTAGAATAATTAACCATCTTCGAGTAAGTGAAAATATTAATTATTATACAAGGGACGCGTAAAAAAAATTTTCTTTTAAAATTTTGAAATACACATATACTTAATAAACATCAATACAATTATTCACTACCTTGGACTCATATACATAGTTGTATAATTATATAACTCAGGAGTACTTGACATTTTTGAAACTTTGGCATATAAATAGTCCTGCTGATTTGGTGCCTCTAGATTTGTATGCTTCTTTGTAAACTTTCAACCTATGTTTATCAAATGACAAATGTTGAGTATTTCACTCAGTGGTACTATATGATAAATGCATAATAATAATATCATAAACATACATCATGATTCAAATATTTTATCATCTATAAACATATCATGCATCAAATTTTATATGATATATTGGAGAATATCTCATGTTGATGCTTACTCAAATACTTGTTATACCATCATATAAAAATACAAAATATCTCAATTATGAGTATACCTTACAAAAATCACCATAATATAGCATTAAAATGCCCTCTTAACTTAATAACAATGAAAAATATTTATAAACACTTTATAATAATTCAAATATCATGGTGCACTATTTCACATACTAATAACATCACTTGCCTTCCATTGATGTTTGTAGAAAATACTTATTTCATGGTATGTAAATCATCAATGTCATTTTAATCAATTAAATAATATAACAACCATACTGTATCATAATTATAACCATAATTAGCATAATTATCTATAACAAGATAATATCAATGTAATATAACATTAAATAAAATAATAGTAACACTTCTGTATCACATTCAGCAATCATAGTGAACCTTTATCAAATATCATTAAGCACATTAACTACCTATTTCTGTATAATGCCATATTACATTCACAATGGTTTTTTATCATGGATTAATAATAATTGACAAATATATCATATAAGATTAATAATAATCATTCTTTATATAAATCATAGTACAATTTCATCTTTGAAATGAATAGTTCACTGTATGCACTTATATTGTGCGTTTGCTTTCACTTTACCTTTACCTTTTCAACATAACATAGAATGTTATGGAAACATCAATATAAATACTATGAACAATCATCTGTGACTTCCTCTATGTGTATTACTATATATAAGCCATCATGTCTCTATAAACATTAATATATGTACACTTGTAATGCACCTGTAATAACATTATCTTTCATTTCATTGTAATTAAGGAATAATGCATGACTGTGTATGTAATTATGCTATGCATTCTCCCTTTGATTTTCCTATAACATTTCCTTTCATTTTTGTATAATTGTGCACAATCTCATACTAGATCCTATATGTACCGGTACTCATCTCATGTATGACAACATTATAATTGTATGGTTTAGTGAACCCATTTTTCTTTCCTGTATGTACCAATACTCATCTACTATAAGAGAGCGTTATAACTATATGGTTTAGTGAACCCATTTTTCTTTCCATATAGGAACAAAACTATATGATTCCATTGGGGGAATCCATCATCTCTATGACCTAGTATTCTTTCATGGCATAGAGCTATGTATCATTTCTCTCTTTTCTCACCTTATATCTTTTATATGATATATCATGAATATGAATATGTACGTAAATGATTCATAACATGATACATATGCAGTATGCTTAATTTCATGATGAATATGGAAATTAATAAGGTATAATATCAATCTTCCACTATAAATCATTATTCACAATCCATATTAATTGATTTTTCATGAACAAAGAAAATAAATACCATATAGCATCTCTGTACCTATGGTAATTCACCTACTAACCTCATTTAACATATTGGAATATCATAAAATATAACTTATATACTTTGGCATTCATTTTCAATACAACAACTACTATTCAAAACATAACATATGTATCGTCATGTAATAATATCCTTTATACCATAAATTTTCAATGATGCATAAAACATCATTATAAGAGAACATTTGTAATTCATTTCCTATGTAGACTCATCATAAGATACTCTAATTATGGTAAATAAATAAATAAATAAATAATTATAATGTACTTATGTACACCTTTCCACTATTTTTGGAGTTATTGATCATGGAAATCTTAGATAGCATAAACCTGTTTAGATGATTAGTGGTCACTGTCATTGTTCCATCATGCATCTATGATAAATTTCATTATTAACTTAGTTAGTAAAGCCATTTACATTTTGCACAAAGTTTCCCACTATAAGGAATTCATACATATCCATTTCATGTAGTTATTCTTCAATTTCTAGTCATGATAGTCATATTTGCATATTTTCATGTCATAACATTATATTCATCATTAGTAATTCTATATGCTTTTTTGCCAATTAAGCATCTTGAATAAATTACTATTCATGATGAATATTTAATCATCATTGAATCATATTCAAATAAGTCATAAGTAATTACCCTTATTTATATCATTACACACCTATGCATTCAAGTATAGATGCATATCCAAGTCATAACATGTAATATCATCCAACTTTCATTCATAATGAGCATTCAAGTACCATTCCATTCCATTCCATAACATTTCATACTTTAATCCATACACCATGGTGTGCATACCATTATACACCTTTGCATTCAAGACTAATTGCATATATAAGCATGTTGCATTAATCTTGTTTTATACCTTTAAGTGTATATCCTTAGGTATAATAATGAGTTATAAGGCTTAGGTAGGTATAACATTAAGTTTAGATGCCTTAAATAGTCACTCTTTAAATGATCAAACCATGTATAACAAGTTACTATTCATTTGGTCAAGTACACTATTCATTTTGTCATTTTCCTTCATGAAATCTTCATATTTTACTTCCCATTTTCATGTCTCGTATGGTTCTTATGGAACAATATATAAACCATGATAAATACTCACAAATAAATCATCTTCTCATGCATATTTGGAAGTACAATTTCATATAGACAAGTTATTAAAATATAAACATTTAGAGTATACAAAATTTATTCATCAAACTTGACCATTTATGTTTACCATTTTGTACCTTTGTGTCTTTCATAGGGCTTTTTTAAAACTTAATGGCCTTGAACATAAGACAGTTGTATACCATTAGAAAATAGTTGTACTAGCAACTCTTTGATAATAAAGAGCTACTAGTACAACTCTTTATTAAGGGAAATAATTGTTGACATAATTTATTATTTGATAGAAATATTGTAAAATAAACATTGTAAAATAAACATTGTAAAAAACATAATAGTAAAAAGAATATAAATTATAATAATAAAAGAAAAAAATCAAGTAAAGAGTTTATGAGAGAATATTATTATTATTAGTTAAGCATGATGTATATTATTGTTTAGAACTAAATAAATTTTTATTAACAAGTATTATTATTATCATCTTTAAAAAATTAAATAATTTTTAGATAAATTACATAAAATGTAACATTTCGAGAACAAAATTTTAACATATAATGATACCTCTATTCTTTAAATTAATATACAACAAAAAGCTATAATGATACCTTAAAACGTGAGATAAAACTGAGATTTAATGATAATTTCACATTGATAAGATATCAAAATGTTTGCTTAAAGTTTATGAATGGTTTAATTCACAATTACAAAATGGTAGATTTACATGAAACATATAAAGGTTTACAAAAAAGTGAGCAGGGATCATAGAAAGGACTACGAACAAAATGCAAGATGAATGTATGATTGATTTTAGATAAAATCTAAATTTATAGTTTGTTAAAATATGAAGTATAAAACATACAATTAGTTTAATATATGACTATCATAGGTTTATTCTTAGCATGCTAAAAGATTACAAGAACTTTCCTTAACGCTTACAATAATCATAGAAATGATTAGCAAGTCATCAAATAAATATACAATTAGTTTGAAATAAATAAATAATAATATGAAAATAAGTATATTAAATTAAAGTGAAATTTATAATTTGTTGAAATATTAAATATAAAATATCAAATTAATTTAATATGGGAACACAACAAATTCGATCAAAAATTATGAACAATAAGTTACAATATGCTATAATAAAAAGGTTTGTTAAAAGTTTTAATATAGATTGCATATACGTTTATAGCCATAGTTGTTAAAACTGTTTTAACATAAAAATATAACACAAATAAGAAAAACTAAAGTAAAATTAAATATGTATTTTGTTCAAAAGATTTATTTTTTTTATCATTGCATAATTATCGATATTTTATTCATTCATTTCTATTTCATATTTATTAGGAAAGGATAAAATATAAAACTTAGATTCTTTAGTTTTATAGGTTCATATTTTTTAACACTATTAACATATTTATAAAATTGAATTGCTTTTGGCAAAAATCAATTCTAACTCATATCTTCAATAAACAAAAGCATTAATCAAGTAATTAAATATCAATTTTCATAAAAAAAGGTCCATTAATATAAATATATTTGTCAACATAATTTGATTTTATTTAATGTTAATATTATATAAATTTTTTTAATCCAAATTTTAAAGTTTATCATTTATTAATACAATTTTGTAATTTTAAGCCGTCTTGCTTTTTATGCGTGTCCAAATATCATGACATCTAAGATCATAATTTCAATAAAATCTTTTAAAAGATATGGACTCATTCATTATAATATTAATTTTTTATTTGATATTTTTTATGCTTAAACTAATTTTGAGACAACAGAATTTCTTTTATTTTCGTTATTCCTTTGCAGCTTAATAAACAAAAGAACATGAGGTCAACTATTAGTTTGATAGAGATGAGGCAATCAAATGGATGTCAAGGAGAATGAACTTTAATAAAACTAAGTGTTTAAATTAATATAGAATTTTCATATCAATTTATTTTTATATTAAATTTATAGAAAAGGGATAATTATATATTTTTATTAAATTATGTTTGGTTAAATATAGTATAATGTTTATCTAAATCAATTATTTTAATATTTACTTAATGATTGATTAAATTGAATTTTCATTACTTTCATTGTAATTTTAAGCCCATTTCATCAAGTAACAATTATTTTAAGGGATGAAACTAAATAGTGAAAGTCAAAAATAGTAATTGTAGATAATTAATGAAATAGTCCAAATGATTATATAATTATGTTTTGTGTGACCATATAGAACATCACTAATGAAATAAATACAATAATTCAAATATGTAATTGCATAAAAAGGATGATCATTTAACTATATAATCAAATTATTTAAACATCAAAATAGTATAAGTGTAAATGAAATATATATATTTTATATTCTCATTCTTCTAGTTTGCAATGCTAATTCATTATTCTCTCATCTCGAATTCATGCATTTTCATGTACCATTTACATTTAGTATTCTTAATTTAATATTTCATATTTTCATTATATTTTATATGAATTTATATATACTTTCATCTAGAATTGTTAATTATTGTATTTGTATATATACATGATGCATTTATTGATTCTTAATCTATAATCATGGTTCATATACATTAATTTTTAAAGTAAAAGGTCTCATACATTTAAAAGTATCAAATTTTTATAACATATGCATAAAATTCACTTAATAGAGTAATGAATTGTATCAATATTTTTCACATATTAAATAAAAGATTTAACTTTTAAAAATTTACCAAGATTATAATAAACTCTTTAAGCTTCTCAACGCATTAAAAATGATGTAAATCATAATTATATAGCTTAAGATATGATGAAAACAAGTCGTGTAGCATTCTTTTCATAGAATCTAGCTTATAACAAGGCCTATGACCTCTATGACCCCTCATCATTGATAATGTACTCATATATTATTATTTATTGTTACTAGCTATAATATTATTTGCCTTATTACTTTGAAGTTTTTAGCTATTACTTGTATAAATAAAGGAACTGTGATTCCTGATGTGCGTGTGCGAGTGGTGCTGTGGTAACTGTGTATAACAGAAAACAATGTGGAGTCGCCACCCGACTCATCTAGTCAACTCAATTGAGAAACTAAATAAGTCGGGAAAAAATAAACCCGAGCCTTCCTGCTGAGGGAAAGCAGCCCGAATTTCTTCAGAGTTGGGTTCGGCATTTCGATTCTACTTATCTTCCGTATTATCATATTCACTTTTCCGGTTTTAATAAAAGCGCAAATCA
>CANYBF010401554.1:0-12827 GCA_948192965.1 Dalechampia spathulata
GTGTGTGCCGGTGCATAATTCACTTATTTTATTTTAGCAACATCGTCTTGTTTTTATACTTGAAAGCATACATACTGCATAACATTATTTTTGATATTAGTAATATACAATAAATTTAATTTATTTGAACCTATATTTTAATTGTTTTATATATATACATTTTAATATTTTTTCCTTATCTAAGATATATAAATTTGCATAGTCCATTTAACATATCTAATTATTATAAATATTAAAAGAAGAAAGAGAGATGGGTAAAAATACATTTTTACTCCTGGTTTCTAAATTTATTTTATTTTATAATTTTAATTTATATATTTAATAAATTTTAATTTTAGAATTTTATTAAAAATTAAATATAAATACTAATTTTTTATTATCTAATTTTAATCTAAGAGTTATATTTTTTAATATGTTAAAATTAACTAATCATTATCTAATAATATAGTTTTAATTTATGTTTATAACAACTAATTTTAATTTCAAA
This sequence comes from Dalechampia spathulata, assembly GCA_948192965.1. Lineage (NCBI taxonomy): Eukaryota > Viridiplantae > Streptophyta > Magnoliopsida > Malpighiales > Euphorbiaceae > Dalechampia > Dalechampia spathulata. Next base: position 488 of record CANYBF010401554.1, read on the forward strand.
ATTAAATATAAGTATTAATTATTTTTATCATCTAATAGTTTAATTCATTAAATTTCATTTTCATTATATAATTTCATATAAAATATCATAAAATATTAAAAGAGGGAAGGCGGATTGAGAAAAATATGGTTCTACCCCTTCCCTCTAAATTTATTTCACTTAATAATTTTAATTTATACTCTATAACTAATTTTAATTTAAGAATTATATCCAAAATCAAATATAAATACTATTTTTATTATCTAATTGAATTCTATGGTTTAATTTGTTAAAATTAATTTTCATTATCATCTAATAGTATAGTTTTAATTTATATTTGTAACGATTAATTTCAATTTAAAATTTGAATATAAATACTAATTATTTTTATTATTTAATTCATTAAAATTAATTTTATTATATAATTTCATATAAAAATACATAAGCAATTAGTTTTAAGGGAATATAATTTTATTATAAAAATCTAAAATTTTTAATTTAATTTAAATTAAATTAATTATCTATAAGAAATAGTGTTAATTTATAACAAGTAATTCCTATAATAAAATTACATAAAGGAAAATATTATTTAAAATTATTTTTGAAATATTGAGATATTCATTAAAATTATAGAAATATCTCATATTGTTAATGTCTACTTTTACTTTTTTTAAATTCATATTACAAAAAACAATTGAAGTAAATTAATGAAACATAATTTTCTCCAATTTTTTGTTAATATTAAAAGAGAGAATGAGACAAATAAAATAAATATTCTACCATTCTCTCTAAATTTGTTAAAAATTCTTTAAAATTAATTTACATTCTCTAGTTTTGTATTAAAAAGTAATGTATAAATAAATAATTTTTAATGGAATATAATTTTATTAAAAAAGTAAAAAAAGTTAGAAAGTTTAACATTATTTTAATTATTTAATAGTAATATATTTAATTCATAGTAACTAATTTCTATAATAAAAGCATATAAAAGAAGATATTATTTATGATTATTTTCAAAATAATTAAATATTTATTAAAATTATAAATATATCTCATATGTCTAAGTTCACCTTTTCAAAATTATATTATAAAATTTAAGTGAAGTAAATTAATAATAAAACATACATTTCTTGAGTTTTTGACTAATATTAAAAGAGACAAAGGAACAAGTAAAATGAAGGTTCTACCATTTCCCTTAAATTTGAGAAAAATAATTTTATTTTATTTTAATTATCTAATAGTAATAATTTTAACTCATAACAACTAATTTCTATAATAAAATTATATAAATTAAAATATTTTTTGTGATTATTTTTAAAAACATGAGGTATTTATTAAAGTTTTAGAAATATCTTATATTGATAACGTCTAACTTAACATTTTAAAACTCACATTATAAAAGTCACGCGAAATAAATACCATTACCATACTAGACTAGTAAATCATGTTTTCGTATAATGATTAATAAATATCTTACAATTAAGAATCCATTAAACACTTTACAAAGGATCTTTAAGTTTTTCTTTTTATTTTTTTAACTTTGATGGAATATGTCTAGTTTGTAATTGTAACTATTGATTTTATTACCTGTGGCTTCATATTATCACTTGTTTATAAAATATTCACATATAAATTATAACATATCATCAAACAATTGTTATATATATATTATTCATATAATTTAAACAAGTCACACATTAGGTAATTTTAGCATCTATATTGATATACAAGTACAAAATGTTTTACTATTCATAAAATATACGATGATAGTTGCATAATAAAAACATCTATTAAGAATACATTATACTATCAAAATGTGTTTTCAAGGATCATACAAAAATTGAAATATCCTGACTACTCTAATAATCATTGATCTAGATGTCTCTTTCAACTACTCTAACCTTAGTGTCATCAAATGATAAACAACTTAAGATTATATGTCTATTCAGTAATTCACATATATACAAGGTTGAAGTTAGGTAACCTTACTAAAAATTAAAATGATAACTCCATCAGTACTCTTCTACCTAACCCAAAACCTTTATCATAAAATTCTTTCCTTTGCTTAACCCAAGCACTAAGAAATATGTCGAGAGGGAGAGAGAGTTTGTGAAGTTTCCTTCTACAACCTTCTTATTGTTTAGTAAAGTATTAATCTTATTATAGATAACCTACTAATCATCGCCTAATCTTCTTTAAGACTTGTACATCACTTAAGCGACAAGTTTGTCGTATTCATATATTTTCTTTATTTTCATTGCAACTTAATATATCTTAATTTTTAAGTTATCCTAAATTAATTATGATAGTCAACAAAAATCTTTTTAGTGCAGATTCAACATTATTTATTCAATTAATATAAAAATCTTAATAATAAAAAACAAATACATAGCTATACGTCCTTCTAGTATTCTTAACATTCTAAGGTATAATCATTTAATATCTCATGAACTAAATCGCTTGCAAATGTTTCTTAATTTAATAAAAAGTTATTTATTCATTTTCATTTTTATTTTACAACCTTTAAGTTCATTTATTAGAAATAATATCCTATATCATCAAAGATTATTAAATAAATAAGTAAATAACTAATTACTTAATTATTGATTATTCTAATAATTTCATCATAAAAATCAAAATATAACTTAACGTAATTACGACCATATTTATGATAATGATAGTAAAAGTGAATGTGGTAGATTTGTTAAATTTATTTTATTTGATTTTAGAAATAGTTTTAATTTATAACTAATTTCTACCTAAGAATTCTATGAAAAATTAAATATAAATACTTATTATTTTTATATCTAATAGTTTAATTCATTAAAAATTATTTTCATTATTTAATTTTAAATAAAAATAACACATAAATGATTAGTTTTAAGAAAATATAATTTTCTTAAAAATAAAAAAAAATTTAAAATTAATTTTATTTTATTTCAACTATTTAAAAGTAGTAGATTTATTTTATAGCAACCAATTTTTATAATAAAATTATATAAAGGAAAATATTACTTATTGTTATTTTTAAAAATATGAGGTTTCTACTAAAGTTGCATAAACATCTTACATTTTTAACATTTGATTTAGCATTTTCAAATTCTTTATAAAAGTCAAGTGAGAAGTAGATTAATAAAACATACAATTATCAAGTTTTTGACTAATATTAAAAGAGGAAAAGTGAATAAATAAAATAATATTTCTATTATTCCTTCTAAATTTGTTAAAACTAAATTCATTTTATTTTAATAATCTAACCATAATACTTTTAATTTATATCAGCTAATTTTTGTCTAATATAATTTTTATCTAATAATTTAATTTGTTAAATTAATTTTCATAATCTAATTTTACATAAAAAATCAACACATAAATAATTAGTTTTAAGGAATTGAATTTCATTAAAAATCTAAATTCTTTATGAAATTCCTTCTACTATTGGCAACACATGCGATTTTAGAGTGGTTCGGCCAAACTCTTACCTACATCAACTTTCTCCTAAGTCTCAACTTAGGGTTCCACTAAAATCAATCAATTACAAATGGATTCCTAAATGAATCCAATACCCTAGTGTTTTCAAGGCTTACACTCAAACCTTTACAATATCAATTCACAGACTACTCAATTACAAATTAATCCCCAAGGATTAATCACATACCGATCCCACAAATAATAAAACCTAATCTCTAGGTTGTAAGAATATAAACAAGAAAGTAATGAGGAGTACAAGCTCAAACTTACTTGAAACTGATGAATAAGCTCAAGGAAAATATGCTCTGCAATCTTTAGCACGTTAGAATTCAAAGTAATGAAAAGTTCTTACTAAAAAACTAACCGTTTGACAGACTTAAAAGTCTATTTTATAAGTCGTGTACAAATTCAAATATGTCTGTTAGAAAAAGAGAGGGAAATGTGGTATGGTCGTAAGATCACTTGGTAGGCTCGTACCAAACAAAGTTTCCTGACAAAGCCATTTTCCTGTGAGTTTACGTACGGCCGTACTACCCAATGGTACGCTCATACCAAAACAGGTTTCCTGACAAACCATTTTCCTGAGAGTTCGCGTACGGCTGTACTACCCAATGGTACATCCGTACCAAACTCTATAAACCAGTACTAACTAGGTACGGCCAGCTGTATGACCGTACCACTCAACAACAACATTTGGTACACCCGTACTAGCATTTGGTACGCCCGTACCAACCCATAAAACATTATGGAAAATTACAAATAACTTAAATTGACTCACACGTGACTCATACATCAAAACCTAGGGTCTAACACTTTAAAAGTAATTTTATTTTATTCTAAACATCAAATAGTAATAGTTTTATTTTATAACAACTAATTTTTATAATATGTTATATAAAAAATATTATCTATAATTCTCTTAAAAAATTTGTAAGATTTTTATTAATGTTATAGCAATACCTTATATTATTAATTTCTACCTTAGCTTTTTTGAATTCACAATAGAAGAGTTCAACGAAGTCGATTGATGAAACATATATTTCTAAAAAAATTTGACTAATACTAAAAGAAAAAAGATAGATGAGTAAAATAATATTTTTACCTTTTCTTCTAAATTTGTTAATATTAGTTTTATTTTCATTTTAATTATCTAATAATAATAGTTTTAATTTATAATAACTAATTTTTATGTAAGAATTCTATTCAAAATTAAATTTCAATACTAATTACTTTTATTATCTAATAATTTAATTTTTTAAAATTAATTTGTATAATCTAATTTCATATGAGAAACTAACACATTAATGATTTGTTTTAAGGAAATAGAATTTTATTAAAAAACCTAAATTTATTAAAAATAATTTTATTTTATTTTAATTATCTAATAGTAATAATTTTAATTTATAATAACTAATTTTTATAATAAAATTATATAACAGAAAAATGTTATTTATGATCATTTTTTATAATATGATATCTTTATTAAATTTATAAAAATATCTCACATTATTAGCATTTGATTTAATATTTTCAAATTCATATTATAAAAGTTATGTAAAGTAGATTAATAAAATACATTGTTCTTTAGATTTTGGTTAAGATAAGATGCGATACACTTATGAGTTTAATAGCTAATATGATAGTCTTTTATTAATTTTAGTTGATAAATAATTTGTTCATTAAGAATTAAAAATAATAAAATGATTATATTTTATGATTTATTTTTAAATATCTTTAAAATTTTTGAATTAACATAAATAAGTAATAAAAAATTAACCAGATAAAATATTTCAATCAAAAGTTTAGGCCAATTAAATTAAATTTGAATATATGACTATGTAAATTTAAATTTCATGATTGTTGATTTTATAATGGAATTTTGAATGATATGTAATGAGAAAAGTTTTTATTATAAAAATGATATGTATTATGATATGATAGTAAACATTGTATGTTATAATGTAATTTTAAATGATATGTATAATAATAGAAAGAGAATTATATGTTATAATAGAATTTTAAATGATATATAATACTAATATTTTATTAGAATTAGAAATATCAAAAAATAGTTATATTCAATGATGTAAATAATAAATTAAATAATTAATACTAATATGTAATGCATGTGATATAACTCTAAAATATATAATATCAAGAAAATTGTAAATGAAAATACACTTTCATTTTTGTAACACATACGTCTATTTTTAATTATATTCATTTTTATAATTTTATGCTAGTTTTTGAAAGTTCTCTTAATTTGCTATATCAATTTTTAGATTTGTTTAAAAAAATCTATCTAATATGTGAACACGTAATGTGATACAGATTGAAAATGGATATATTTGGTATAAAATAAAAGAATTATAAGAGAAGCAATAAATGAATGAAATTTATTAATTAGAATAAAATAAATTATATTATATATTATACATTATACATTGTAATAAATATTCTTTAATAAACATATACAAAATATCTCATTTACATAATGTATTATTAAATAATTTTTATTTTATAAATATTTATACAAAAAATTAAAAATAATAATATTTATTGTATCAATTCATTATTTTGTTTTGTGTTAAAAATTATGCATATATTTCTACTATTTGAATCTATTGTTAATATAATATTTACTATTTGCTATATCTAAATGATATTTAACTACATTTGCCAATATCAACTTTGAAATTCTCAATAATGACAATAAGAATTAATCAAGAAATTAGAAAGAGAGTAAAAAAGAAGAACAAAAAAATTTACAGTAGTTCGAACATCTAAGTAAAAGAAAAAAATTCTTACCTTCTAAAAGGTTACTCCATATCAATAAGTTTCTTTAGCTCAAAGAGATCTTACAAATGCATTAAATGAAAATTTATTTGTTATTTCCCATTTTATAGGTCACTTAAAAAACCACTCTATAAATCACGTATAACTCTAGTCACTACAAGAAAAAATTAGGATTATGATGGATTTAGCAATGGAAATGTATTTGTCACTAAAAGGCGATGAAAAGGAGACAAGAAGAGAGACGAATAATTAAAATTACGATGATTATCATTTCCATTGCCATATTCGTCGCTAGACGTATTTGGAGATAAATTGACAATAGATCCATCATCATTTTAGTGACAGGTAATATATGTCGCTAAATCCATCGTAATATGGAGACAAATTTGACTTTCATCTTTAATTTTATCTTTATTTGGAGAGAGACTTTATTTTGTCACTATTCCATTGCTATTTAGTGATGAAACTCAATTCCTTTGGTAATTCCATCATTATTATTATTTTGATTAATTTATTAAATAATCTATAGTATATAAAATATTAAAATTTTAATAAATAATATTTTACGAAATGGGGAATCAAAAATAATTATTATATATCATGAAAAGTGAAAATTTTTGAATTGATAATGTATATATAGTAGTATAAATTTGAAATTTATAATAATAAAAAATTTATTTATTATGTATATATAAGTATCATTAATGAATAGAAATTATGGATTATTTTTGATGATATGATTTAATATTATTATACTATAATAATATAATAAAATTAGTATTTAAAAGAAATAAATAAATAATAAGTAAAATTATTAACTATTTGATCAATTTAGTTTTCCATGTAATATGAAATGAAATAAATAATATATTAATAGTATTAATTGATAGATAACAATTGTAACAGCCTGATTAGACGACTGCCTCCACAACCCAACATGAGACCTTTCCAGCATGCTTTGTCCTCACTCACATGCTTCCTGAGAAAACTTCCTAAGAGGTCACCCATCATATAATTACTCCGAGCACTGAAAAAGGTAGGTGCACCTTATTGGTATGGATAGTACCTATCTAATCACTTAAGCTATTCTAGATTGTACAGTCCCATACCTGCACAATCTCGAATCACTCAACTATACAACCCCATCCTTACACAGTCTCAGGATCCCTCTTTTTCTGGGTGTGGGATCAGTTCATTCATGTGCCCCTCCGCTAAGAAGGCTGCCAGGAACCGCTTCTTATCCGTGCTCTTTCTGGCATTGACAATCACTCCCCGCCCTCGTCAGCCCCGAGTGTCATAATAATAAATTAAGAAATAAATTAAAACTGAAATGTAAGTATTATTTAAATTAATAATAAGTATTGTTTATTTAATAATTTATCAATAAATATAAAATATGTAATGTTTATAAAAATGTTTTCTTTATTTTGTATAATCATAATATGAATAACTTATTACATAAAAGAATGAATTAAATAATATATCATATTATTAATTAATATTAAATATATTTAGTTATTTAAAATATAAATAAAAGAGTATATAATTAATATTAATTAAAATTAAAAATAAATAATTAAAGATACATCCACCAAAATGACGTTGTTTTTGTTACATATGGGAAAATGATGTCGTTTAGGAATAAATAATTAGAAGCATTTTAAAAGGTTAAAACGACATCATGAATGGTCCATTGGTTAAAATGACATTATTTTGATGGATGAAAATGATGTCATTTTAACTTAATTAATTAAAATGATGAAGTTTTGCTATTAGCTATATGTTATGTCCGAGTTTTACATCTCCCTTTGTCCATATTATAATTGGAAAGTAACCTTAAATCTTAAAAAAGCATTCTTCATTTGTAATTTCCATTCCAGATTTATAATTTTCTTCTAAATTAAAATAGTAGAAGCAAGTTTCAAATGCTAAAGTGAAGTGAAGCATTCAAATTTGGGTAATTACTTTGAAGTTTGAAAGTGAAGCTCAAAAGTTGTAAGTAAGAGTTGATTACGAGTGAAACTTATAAGTTCTAAGCAGGAGTTAATTATGAGTAAGGCAGTTTAAATGGTTGGTTTTAATCGAAAGGGTAATTATTGAGTTAGGTTTTTATATAGGAGTTGGGTTAATTGTCGAGTTGGTCTTAATCAAAAGGGTTATTGCCGAGTTGAGTATGAGTAAGGCACTTCATGGGGAAATTGATTAGAATGAGTCAGTTGAGGTAACACCCATTCTTGTGTTCTTTATATTGTTGTGTTGTTCATACCAAGTTGTGTTCTTGTGTTGTATGGTGTTATTTGTAATTGATTTTAACAATATTGAAAACTAACTGGGAATGTTATAGTAAAATAATATGTTCTGGTTGCGATGGGCTTTTGACCAAATTGTGATTCGGTTGGTAATTGTTATTAAGTTGTGTTCTTGCGATGGATTTTTGATAAATTTGACCAAGTTATGTGTTTCCTATGTTTGCTGATTTTGATTGTCAGTTGATGACTTTGGCAATGTTTTGCTACTAGATTGAGTTGGTTGAAGCTAAGCGGTGTGTCGAGTTGGTTTAAGGTTAAAGTCAAAACTTTGCATCCTTAACATTCATATATTTTGATTAACTTGTGTATTTATAATATATATATATATATATATATACACACACACACACCTGTGTATATGTATATGGGTATGACTTAAAACTTAACATGTATTTTTTTTGAATTACATACCCATATTCTAATTTATTACTTGCATCTCTCTTTTCTTTATGACTAATTTATTTATTGAACAAAACAAAAGAAAGAAAAAAAGAAACAACTATGGGATTGATAGGTATGTAGTGATGACTTCAATTAATCTTGTTACTAGTAAGTGAAGGAGAGACAACTCTTAAAGAAACACAACTTTTTCTAGTTCAAGCAATAAGGTTTTACTTGTACAACTTTTATCTACTCTTCCAAAGAAAATAACCCAATTGCTCTCTTCTTCTGTACATCAAACTTCATTCAATATCTTATTCCACTTTCATCCAATCCTCATATTAATAATTAAAAAAAGAGAAATACTTAATAGATGCTATGATTGTATATATGCAAAATTTAAGGTAATAATATGTTTATATTATAACATAATTTAGGATAAAGTTATTATTAATTATTAAAGTAGTGATATTGGATAATTAGAAATAAGAGAAAACAAGAGAAAACTAACCACCATTTAATCATCTTTCTTATGTACATTATATTATATTAATTTTGATTTTATGTATATATTACATATGAATACATTAATTTTATAAATAATTTACCTTTTATAATTAGGCTTTATCCTATATTAGCATCTTATAAACTATGTTTATTATTTATGTTATTTGACATTATATTGAACTTATTAAGATGAGTAATGAGTGGTAGTTTTATATTTATATAAAAATAGCTTGTTTGGCTACCATAAAAATTTAAACAAGCATGTTTTATTCATTGTTTATGATTTATTTATCTTGATTTTCCAAAAGTGTAGAAAAAATTTGAAAGAAAGGAATTAAAAATTTGAAGCAAACTAATTATAGTTGTTAGTAACTAAGAAAAGATTATAAATAAATTAGAAAAAAACGTAAAAACCTAGTTATTATATTTGGAAGAAGATTGACCCATCTTATGATAGAATTGTTATTCTTTGTATTAACATTATTGTTCTATTTTCCTTTTTATATTCATTAACTATGTTTTGTTATATGAAAAATCAATTTGAGACCTATAATTATAAGTGTTAAAAACCTATGTACGCTTGTTACTGCTTGGAAGAAAGACGTATATTGTATTATGCTTAATCGTTGTAGACTGTAATAAATTTGTAATCAATATGTAGAATTTATTAATTATTTGGCTTTATTATTGAATTGTAATAGTTGTTTTTTGAAAATTTGGCTCACTATATGTATGATAAATATGTATCATAATCTTTTAGATATATATGTATGATAATCTTTTAGTAATATATGTATGATATAAGCATATTTCATGATATTTGTATTATAAATTATCAGGAACGATTAGGATGATGTGTGAATTGAAAATATCGAATGAATGCATAGTATAAACCAAATTAAAAAAGGAATAAAAATTAAATTAAAAATAAGAATAACATACTAATATTAAATAGTAAGATGATGATGATGATGATGATGATGATGATAATAATAATAATAATAATAATAATAATAATAATAATAATAATAATAATAATAATAATAATAATAATAATAATGCTCATCATAATTAACAAATGAATAATAAAAACTTACTTATAGGTTTAATAACAATTAATAGGCTGATATGATAGGTAAAATGTTTAATAATAATAATAGAGGTTGGATGTCTAAACCATTTATAGCTGGTGGGTATACAAGTTTGGAATATGCCAATGGAGTTAGGGAATTTATAGATTTTGCCATTATATAAGAAGTATGTATGAATAATGGACAAATGAGATGTCCATGTTGAAGATGTAGAAATGTATGTTTTTAGACAGTAGATGATTGCAACATTCATTTGTTGAGGTTTGGCTTTGTAGAAGATTAATATGTGTGGCATTTTCATGGTGAACAATATATATTTAGGGGTGGTACATATACAATTAACCATGTTGTTGATGGATCGAATGCAAAAGGAGGAATGCATATAACATATGAAATTTGAGGTCTATCAAATATTAAATGAGAAATGGTGATGGACGGGTTTGTAAATTTGGAATATCCTTATGATGTTCTAGAACCATCTAATGTTCAATCACAATAATTTTTTGGTATGTTGGAATCGTGTGATGTGGAGTTATGGTTGGGTTATGAGAAAATGTCTAAGATGTCAGTAGTTGCTCATATGCTCAATATAAAATCAGAGCATCATATATCAAAACAAGGGTACAACAATATAATGTAGTATTTGCAAGATGCATTACCCAAAAATAATGAAATGGTTGGAAGTTTTTATAAGATAAAATAATTAATAAAAAAGGTTAAGGTTGCCTATTGAAGAGATTGATTATTGTAGGCATGGGTGTATGCTATTTTAGTATGGAGATGTTGAACTCATTGAGTGCAAATTTTGTAATCACCTTAGATATAAGAATGCTAGAGCTCTAAGTAGAAGTAAAAAGTAGAACCATGCAAGAAAATGTTCTACTTCCTGTTGATACTAAGGCTATAACAATCATATGCATCAAAGGAAATAGTTGCACACATGAGATATGCTAAGGAGCATATTGAAGAAGAAAATGTAATGTGTCACCCCTCTGATTCAGAGGCATGGAAGGGCTTTAGTTGTAATTATCTTGACTTTGCTGTAGAAAGTCAAAATGTTTGATTGGGTTTATGTATAAATGGATTTCAACCATTTGGACAGTGAAGGCAATAATACTCATCATGGTTGGTGATAGTCAAGCCTTATAATTTTATAATATATGCTTCATTGATATAGACAATTAATGATTTTCCTGCATATGTGATGTTATTTGTGTCACGTCTTTCGACTGCGTAACATGCTCCCATAGAATGATTATTAACTTCCTAACCGAGGAAGTCAATAATTATCCTATAAAGGATTCCATACATTTCGTAAATTTTTTTATTTATTATTTATACATATAACTTGCATGCAAACTCATATTAATCCAATACATTTATTATTCCCAGGTTTTAACATAATAAGTCATCATCTCATTAGAGTTATAATATACACACATTAAAAGTTTACATATGTTTAGGTTTGTCAAACTTAATTTATTTACTACTATAGTATTTTGTTTATGTAGTTGCACGATAATTTATATAGATAGAAGTATGAAGGAACTCAACCCATTTACCAATATTCTATTGATATGTCTAGCTACTTCACTGACGTTCTTGTTCTGCGGCTTTACTTGGTCTTGCGTTTATCAATTGACAAATGTTGAGTATAAAACTCAATGGTGCTAGTGTAACAAATATTGAAATATCATAATAATCATTATATCAATAAATTCCAAAATATTATTGAATATAACAAACATGATTCCATCTTATCATTTATTGTATGCCATTTATATGTGTCATTTTCATCATGTTTCA
>CANYBF010401670.1:0-23161 GCA_948192965.1 Dalechampia spathulata
TAGGATGGCCGAAGTTGGCCCAGAATGGCCTAGAAAGCCCTAAATCAACTTGGATTGGCCAGAAGTTAACCCAAACTGACTCAGAAGCATTCCTAAATCGATCTGGATCAAACCGGTCCAAAATGAGGGTGTGACACCACCCCCAACCTCAGTGGATACCAAATCCTACTACTATTATCACCAACATCATGGCCATAACATTGGTGGCTGTTGCTCTCTCAGACTGGTCATTCAGAACCTCATTGCCTCTGGTGAAACTAAAGACCCTGAGAAATCCAAGCCATCAACTAAGACAAACCCATTGCCTAACTACCATAAAGGTAACCACACATATATACTCTAATCAGGGTTGCTAGAATCCTTGGTTCTTAACTCTTTTTCTCCCTTCAGTAGTAAGAAGGTTGCTAAACTACCTACCACTACCTTTCGACCAGGTGGTAGATTTGATATTTATGCCATTAACATATGGTACGATAGTTCAGAGGATGAGTCTGCAGTTACTCAAAATGCCTCTAAATCTGAACCATCAGAGAAGTAAGTTTCTAAGAAAGGTAAGTTAGCCGAGACTTCCAAGGCAGCTAAGCCAGCACTAAAATTGCCTAAGCAGCAGAAAGGGTTAGGTGCTAATAAGATGTCCTCTCGAGTCTGTAATATGACTCGTAGTGGTAATGTGTTCACTCCTCCCGACCTTGGGAAGAGGCCAGAAGCTCCTAAAAAGCTGACTGAGGCTAGACCCACATGGGATGAGGCTGGTCCAAGCAATGTTACAACTCCACAACTAGCTAATCAAGTTGCTCAGCCTGATAATGTTATCGTCAAGCAGCTGAAGAAGATACAAGCTAACATTAACATTTGACACTTGGTGCTATCCTCCCAACAATATCGACGGGCTATTATCAAAGCACTCTCTAGCATGAGAATCTCTCCATCTACCTTTACCTACAGCATGAAGAGTCAGTTGGTAAATAGGGAGTTACCATTCAGCATGATCACTTTCTCTGATGCAGATTTACCAGTCAAGGGTATTCGTCACAATAAGGTACTCTTCATTAGGGTGCACATCATGAACTTCTCCACTCCCTATGTCATGGTGGATGACAGTTCCGGCATCAACATCTACCCTCTTAAGGTGTTTCCCAAACTCAGGGTTCAGCTTTCAAACCTGAAGCCATACAAGACTATCATCAGGGCATATGATGAGTTTAAAAGGGAGGTTACTGGTACCTTCACTGCTACTGTCACTGTCAGGTCGATCAAATCAGTGGTAGAGTTTACAGTTCTTGACATACCGGTGTCATTTGCTTTACTATTGGGCCAACCATGGTTCCATCCCCTGGGAGGTGTGCCATCTACTTTACACTAGAAGATCAAGTTTCCACATAAGGAAGGTGTGGTTACCATCACTACTGATGATGAGGTTGCTTTGGCCTGCATCAGGGAAGATGTTCCTCTTATGACTGGTTTTCAGATCGCTACCATTGGAGAACCTGAATCATACTCATACCAATTGAGTCTTGTTGTGGAGAGGATGATGCAAATGATGAACTTTATGCCTGGCAGAGGTTTAGGTCGGTACCAGCAGGGTCCTGTAAAGTTTGGCATTCCTATAGCCATGTGGGAAGAAAGGTACTGCATTAGGTTTGATTCCTACACTTTAGACAAACTAGAAGAATGCAAGATGGTCATCTTCATCCAAGGAGAGACACAACATGATCATCCCACTGAGTTGCCTAACTCAGATGATCTCTTTGAGTAATAGTTTGCCATCTTTGGTGATGTCTGTGATTTTTCAGCCCTAACAGTAGCCAAGAAGACCACTGCTGCTTCTTACACCATCAGCCCTGATGAGGCTTTTCAGATCTTTGGCGATGTCGTTGATCTCACCACCGGCCATCTGGAGCCAGAAATCACTACAGTCGCTGCATTGGGAGCCAAGCTACAGAACTTGGATGTGGAGGACCTACTGCTACCAAAAGTCTATGAAGACATTGCTACTCTAGTGGATAGCACCTTTGAGGAGCTGTTGTATGAGGACATTGATGTCCCAATTTCTATTTTATTTAATGATGATGTAATACCATCTAAACATAATGCAATGAAGAATAACTTTGCTTATGTTTATGATGTGTATTCTGATGGCATTATGCATGAACATGAACATTACACTAGCATTTTTGACATTAACGCATCATGCATTGAAAATGTTAATATCAACATAGATGATAAGCCTTGTCTACTCCAGATTGCATCAGACTTGACCTTTAAAAATCAGCGTATTGAAAAAGCATATAAAACCCTTTGCTCTAGGCTATGAAGACATACTGGGTGTCTACAGAACTATTGCAGAACATAGAATTTGGACCAAGCCTAGGTTCAAGCCAATTAAGTAGAAACTATGGTGCCTCTGACCAGAGTGGGCTTAGAAGGTCAAGGAAGATGTCCAGAAGTAGTTAGATGCTAAATTCCTAGAAGTGGTTGACTACCTAGAATGGTTAGCCAATGTGGTTTCGGTTCCCAAGAAAGACAGCAGGGTCAAAGTCTGCGTAGACACCGGGATCTGAACAAAGCATGCCCAAAGGATGACTTCCCTTGACCTCATATCAATGTGCTAGTTGATAATGCAGCTGCTAGCGCTATGTATTTCTCCCACTAGAGAAGAGCACCCAGCTACTCTTGATAGATTTCTCATATGCATTAAGAAATATGGACTCAGGTTGAACCCAAAGAAATGCACATTTAGGGTGACATCCGACAAGCTATTGGGTTACATTACAAGTTAGAGAGGTATTGAAGTGGATCTTGATAAGGCAAAGTCAATCATTGAGATGCCTATCCCTAGAACTGAGACTAAAGTCAGGGGATTCCTAGGATAACTCCAGTACATCAGTAGATTCATCACCAAGCTCACTACCATGTGTGAGTCTATCTTCATACTTTTGAGGAAGAATCAGCCTATGGTTTGGGATGAGAACTACTAGTTTGCATTTAAGAGGGTGAAGCATTACCTCTCCAACCCGCCAATCCAGCAACCGCCTCGACTGTGAAAACCATTATTACTCTATCTAGCCTTGGAAGAGGAGTCAGTAGGTACTATAATGGCTCAGGAGAACAAAGTCAGAGTTGAGCATGTTGTCTACTACTTGAGTAAGAAGCTGCTACCAACTGAATGCAAATACAGCATTATTGAGAAGCTATGCATGGCTATGGTCTGGGTCATCAAGAAACTCAAACACTACTTCCAGTCATACCAAGTTCAGGCAATCTCTAAGGTTGACCCTATGAAGTACTTGTATGCAGCTCCTTCGCTGGTAAGGAAACTCTCCAGGTGGTCGATCCTGTTATCAGAGTTTGATGTGCAGTACATCACTACCAAGGTGCTCAAAGGCAGAGCAATTGATAAATTCTTAGCATCCAGGCCGATGGATGACTCTGAAACTTTTGAGCTAGACTTTCGAGATGAGCACTTGGGGGCAGTTGATGCTCAGAAATGGTAGTTGCACTTTGACGGCACAGTCAACAGAAAAGGTACAGGTATAGGAGTTATGCTAATCACTCCTGAAGGTGAACTCATTATGCTTTCAAAGCGACTGAGCTTTCCAGTCACCAATAATATGGCTGAATATAAAGCATGTCTATTCGGGCTAGAAGCATTGTTAATGATCGATGCCTAAGATATACAGATATTTGGTGATTTGATGCTTGTCATTCATCAATCCACAGCCGAGTGGGAGGTCAAAGAGGAAAGGGTCAAGCCTTATGCTGAATACATAAAGCTCATGGTTTGTAATTTCAGCTTATGCCAATTCATTCACATACCGCGTGAAGAAAATCAGATGGCTGATGCTTTGGCTATACAGGCTTCAGTTTGTGAGTGACTGCAAAGTCAATTTCAGCCTATATTCATCAAGCAGTCGAGAATTCCTTGCTATAAAGGAGAACAGGTTATAGTACTAGACCAATAAGATGAGATTCCATGGTATACTGATATCATGAATTTTTTGAAAACTGGTAGTTATCCAGGAGAAGCCAATAAGATTGACAAGCTAGCCCTGTGCAGACTAGCAGCCAACTTTACTTGGCATCAGGGTGTTCTCTATAGAAGAACAGTGGATGGTCTATAACTTTGATGTATATCGGGGAAGGAGATTGAATCAGTCATAGAAACAGTACATACTGGTGTATGCGGACCCCACATGAATGGATTCATACTTTACAAGAAAATCCTACATCAGGGATATTTCTGGCTCACCATGGAGATAGACTGCATATAGTTTGTACAAATATGTCATGAGTGTTAGATTCACAGGGATCTAAGTCATGTACCACCAGATGAATTGCAGAATTTGACAATGCCTTGGCCATTCTCAGCTTAAGGAATTAACATCATGGGTGAGATTCATCCTAACGCTTCCAACGAGCATCGGTACATACTAGTGGCTGTTGACTACTTCTCTAAGTGGGTAGAAGCTGAATCCTACAGTAAACTGGGGGCAAAGCAAGTTACCAAGTTTATAGAGAAGAATCTTATATGTCAATATAGGACACCGCATCACTTAGCATCTGATAATGGAGTGCAGTTCTAAGAGCAAGTGGTTGACTTGCTAGAAAGATATGGGATTGAGCATAACCGATCCTCTCCATACCACCCTCAAGTTAATGAGGCAGTCAAAGTAGCCAATAAGATGATCAAGTGCATCTTAGCCAAGACAATGCAGACTTACAGAGATTGGCATAAGTAGTTGCCATTCGCTTTATAGGGTTACAGAACCACTGCAAGGAGTCCTACGGGTGCCACCCCCTACTCTCTGGTTTACGAGACAGAAGCTGTATTACCAATCAAAGTGGAGTTGAAATCACTTTATGTCATTCTAGAATCTCAGTTGCCAGAAGCTAAGGGGAAAAAGGCCAGGTATGAACAGCTGGTTACTATTGATGAAAAACGGCTGAAGGCTCTCTATCATCTACAGCTTTACAAGAAGCACATGACAAATGCATTCAACAGAAAGGTCAAGCCTGTTGCCATACAGGAAAATGATTTAGTTTTGAAGCAAGTTAGACTAGCTATTCGCGACCCTTGTGGAAAGTTTAAACCCAACTAGGAAGGCTTATTCCTAGTCAAGAAGATCCTATCCAAAGGCGTTATTCGCATTTTAGATTTGGAAGGTAATGAATTCTTAGAGCTTGTCAACCTTGACCAGCTGAAAAAGTATTTTATCTAGAGCAAAGGGCAAAAGAAAACCAAAATAAAAATGAAAAGTCTGGTGAGCCAAAAACCTGCATAGGCTGTTCATGCAAAAGTTAAGACTAAAGAAAAACACTTGATGGATGAGTTGAAAATCTGCTTGAATGACTCATGTAAAAGTTAAAGCTCTTAAAAGCAAAAGGAGAGCATTAAAATAGTTGAACAAAAAATCTCGTGTGAGACTGGTCAACGACAGGGGTTAAGTCTGATGCACATTGAAGAATCTCTGTGTTAATTTTAACATTTTTCATCTAAATGTTTTAATCTCATTAATGCAAATGAAATGCTTGTTCATAAACTTAGCCATAAGTAATACAAATTTCAAACACAAAGCATTATTTTTCTTTATTATATGCAATTTTATTGCTTAACAACTTCTTGCAGTACAGGATTCAGGTATGGTGCAGCACCCACAGCTTATACTCCTCATATGTAGTAGATCCAGCTCCCGGGATCTCCATCAACATAATCCTGCGACGGGGCCAGGTCTTCTCTACGTGCTCTAGGAAGTGGGGCACTAATCGTCCTCCCTCAAACTCTGTCAATTGGGGGATGATCTGCCTATAGCCATATTGACAGTAGATCTTAGTAAGACTATAGTGTGTGCAACGGCTAAATCCCAGCAATGGGATACAATCTATGTAAGTCCTCACAGTCATATGTTGTATGTACCACCAAGGGCAAGTCCACCTGATCTCACTCTCAGGTTAGGTTCCCATCCACTCAACCCAGCCATCGAATGTCAACCCTTTCACCTCAGTGAAGGTATAGCCCCTACGCATATGGCTATGAGGTATGTATCTCTACAAGTCACCCACTGGTGGTGCTAGAATTCCCAACTTTTCCTGAAGCCAAACCTGAAAATAAAATAAAAATAAAAAGCTCACTAAGTTGAAAACCTTACAAAGGGCTACTCAGGCAAAAATTAGAGCGACCTACTGAGCTGAAAACCTAAGGGGGCAGTTCAGGAAAAAGTTAGGGTCTGAAGCAAAATCAGTAGCCCGATGGGCCAAAAACCTTACAAAAGGTGACTCATGCAAAAATTAGGGCAAAACATAGATTTCTCTACGTTAAAAACCTGCAAAGGTGACTTAGAACTCTTACCTACAGCAGAAGGAGACTACCACTGAATCACCCAGACTATCACTTCTTCACTCGATCCAGTCCAAGGATTGTTTTTGCTATGATCATCGAAAAAGGGGTCTGACCCTGCACCATCTGGTCTATCACAGGCCCGATCAATAAATCTCCATGACTGGATGGATTGATGAACAGGAATTGTGCCAGCAATCCAAATCCAGCTATCCTTAACTATAAGGAAGTATCTGCAGATTTTTAGTTACATAGCTGAAAAATAGCAGTAAGGTTGATGTAACCCTCTATAGTTAGAAGCAACCTCACCTCAATTGGGTTGACGTCAAAAGCTCTAATCAGATACAGGAATGCATCTCCAATGGGCACAGGTACTGTTAACATCATTGTCATGTTATAAGTAACTTTGAGGATAGCAGTAAATTCCTCATACATCGAGCACAGCTCTACATGCCCGAATCGAAACACATGGGCAACTGGATCCCAGAATTACACGACGGTGTGCAGGAAAGCACTATTGATCAAGACTTACTGGAGGGTCCTCAAATACTGGAGTCTGATCTCACCTAGTCGGTTCTAGTTATTATTGCCCTACTGATGGGAGAGAGCACACAAAGCAGACAATGATTGCTGAGTCATTGTATATCTAGTTTCTGTATAGAAGAACAAAGAAATTATGTTTTAGCAATAAAACATAAAGCATGAGATATTTATAGTAGCAAGCAACTTTTGATTTCACTAATAAATCCAAAATATACAAAGTTCAAGTCTTTAGATATTTTTAAAGTTAGTATACCACAACCCTAGTGTACTAGGTCCATATGACAGGCTGTAACACACCACCTTATTATTTTAATACAGAAATTACAGAACTTTGACACCATGCATATGGATGGCTAATGACATAGCTCCTCTAAGCATCATCTTCACCGGAGTGGTCTTCATGAAGGCTAGGACTATCGGAGACCTCGATGTTATATCGCTCCAGATGTGCTATTAACAGGGTGATTTCTTGTCCCATCTGCTATGCTATTTGAGCATAGCGGTCCAGCTCCTCCTGCTCTAAGTGCCTACTTGTCTGCAAACATAAGCATATAGGCATATAAGTCATGCATCCATACATTTCCACGCACTCGAATTTACAACAGGTACTCACCTGAACACTCAACATCTCGGAGGTATGGTAGTGACGCAGCCCCGTCAAAAGTCTTAAGGCATCAGCCATGGCATCCCGAGGTACCTGCATAAGTCAAACACATGTAAGGCCACTAAAGCCAGAAGAATACAAAAATACATGTACTCACATGACTGGTGTTTGGTGAATAAAACTCTATCTCATCCCTCGCTGGCACTAGGAAGGATGTCTTGTATGGACGACCAGTCTCGTCATACGTATAGATCAAAGGGTTCTATGATGACATCAGTTAACCTTCCATAAAGTCTATTGGGGTGCTCATATCCAAGGGGCACCTCTGGGGTTTCAGACATTGATCTTGATGGGGTTACACTAGATCAAGCTTCACAAGATCTTTTCGAGGCACCGCTACCTCAAGAACTGCCAACGGTTGGTGAACCATGACGTCCACCTCTGCCCCAGAAAATATTAGGCCTGACTCCAGACCCACTAGCTTTGTCATGCTGGCCTCTACATATGGAAAGCTCTACAGGCCCAAGCAGCCTCATCTATATAAAGGTGGGATAATCTATCAGCGACTCAGATAAACGCTCTCACCCTAGAATACCGGTCAGCCCAGTAATCACCTCTGGGTCTGTATCAGTGCAAGATGCCTAAAACATCACGTGTGGTGGTGCAGCAGGCTCTACATGGCTTTCTGGTCCCAGTTACTAGTCAATCACATGCTCTCCCAAGTAAAAGAGTCTACCCTCAAAACTCTCCAACAGCATATGACACTCATCCTTGCTTGCTGAGCTAGTCAAGTATTTCGGCCTCAGATACATATTGCTCCAGGGATAAGAACGCACCTATTCCGATACTAATAATAGATCAGAGGCTTACTCAGGCATTTCTCAAACCAATTCAATATAGTTTAATGCTAATTAAGTTGTTTCTTCTTACCTGGTCCCAGGTCAAGTCATTAAGATACTCTCTCAACTCATCCATTGTATAATCAGGTCTTCAACGCGGTTCCCTCCATGCCTACATACGTAGGAAACCAAGCAGTATTCCATACAAGATCTTGGGTTCTGGCAGCAATCCAAACTCATACACCATGATCCGCAAGGTCAACGTGCACAGTCAGTAAGACTCAGGCAAATACTACAATATCAAAATCAACAGAATTCTGCTTACCTCTATGACCTGTCAATAGCCAATAAAGTGGTCTTTGCACTGTCTACTATAGAGGTCCAACCCCTGCATCAAATGGGCCAAACTGGCGCTACCCTAGTCTAATCTCCCAATGGCATCCAGATCACAGAGAGCCTATAGTACAGACATATGGATGTTGTTTCTACTGTTGTTGAATAGAGTACATCCCAACACGTACAGCAAAAAGCTACGGGTGTACTGATCTGCAGAGATAGTCCTGCCAAGTGTCTCTGTCAGCACTGCCTCCCGGAGATAGTCATATGATATATTATGTCCACCCCTCATGCTAGGTGACATGCCTAACAGGTCGAAGATCATGCCATATGACCAACGTGGTGACATCAACCTGGCGTCAAACTGAACAGGCAACCCAACACACTCCAGCCCAGTAATTCCAATAAAAATACTTGAGGTGATAGCGATCTCACCCATAGATAAGTGAAAGGTATGAGTGGAATCCATCCACCACTCGATCATCACAGTAATGACAAATTTGTTACATCTCTTTTTTGCACCAGTAAAACAAGAGATATATAGACCAAAACAGCTCTGGTCCACTCTAACATGTATCTCCCAAGGCAGTTGGGAGTACCATTCACCGATTCCTCAGATACTGCCAGTACCAATAACTATTCTCTCCCTTTGCAAATTACATAATTCATGTTAGCTTTCAGATTGAATTATAGAATACAGACAGTATTTCAAAGGTCCAGATTTCCTCTCCTTTGCCCTAACATCAGCCTATCCATGCCTATGAATCAAAAAAATGCATGTTTTAACCTATTTCTTGTTGTTATGTACACAGTACATAACCCTATATGCACCACACATAGCCTATGTATGGCACACATAGTGTTATATGCGTATCACATAGCGAGACCCGTTCAAAAAATCATGATTTTCATCGAATCGCCCAGACAAACACATGCATACCTAAGCCTAGCAATAGCCTAGCACCTAATCCAAGACTAATAGTGGCTTAAACATAGTAAATGAGCCTAAACTCAACTTTTGGAAACACCAAAAAACCAAGCCAAAACACAAAAAACTCACCTTCTTGGGAGGAGCTTGAGACCAATGGGAATCTATGGTAAAGGTTTCAGCAATTAGATCACCAAAATGGGCCTCGAAGTAAGTATGACAAGTCATGTACTCAGTTAGAACATAGCTCGGGACCAATTCTAGGTCCTAGGGGGTCGATTGCATCTTAATTCTAGCCATTTTTGGAAAAATGCTAAGTTTCCAGTTTGGAAATTAAGAGAAAATCGGTTTATCGAAGGGAAACCAAGTGATTTTCAAATTGAAGGCTTAGATATTTAAAATTTCTAATCTATGTGCACAATACATAGGAGAACATGCACCGCACATAGCAACTTTTGCTAATGTACGCCAGCTTCTGTGGGGATCTGCTAATGTGTGCCACTCTCCTAGCAAGATGCAATCCATGAATTGAGCCTCTCATAAAAATTTCAGAATTTTTGGAGGTTGTTTGCTTTGTCGAGCTTAATTTTCACGACCCGTAACGTTTGAAAAATCCAGAAAATCAATCAGAATGCAATAGACTGATACTCAAAAATTCAGGTATTTTTCCTAGACTATTTTAATACCAATTTCACTGACAAATTATTTTTTCATGTCTAGCACATATAGGAAATTGATCCAACAGATGATCAAAATTGGTCAAACCTTTGACTTTTGGTCAAGCCATTGACCAGACAGTGTCACATTCTGGCAGAGGATCCCAAATGTAAACTTTGGAGGTACTTGACACTTATTTGATGGTGCAAGAATTGATCTGATGGTTGATCACCCCGACCCAACAGACAGTCACCTTTGGTTCTGCAGTTAACCACCCGATCCAGCAGAGATCACAGAATCAAGCCTTTGATTCTTAAACCCTAGCCATATGCATATGAACACTAACATCAGATGATTTTGACTTGCAATAAAGCTATCAATCTCGCAGTGACCACCGATCAGCATTGATCATTTAGCCTGAACGTCAGGCCCCCAATGATAGAATTGGGATTATTATTGGTCAAACTGTCAACCAAAAAATGTCAAAGAGGATCCCAAATGGCATTTTGGAGATATTTGACATTTATTTGATGGCACGAGCATCGACCCAATAGACGATCACCAAGGTCCTATAGTTGACCACTTGATCCAGCAAAGATCATAGAACCAAGCCCTTGGTTCCTAAATCCTAGTAGTAGGCATTTGAATGCTAACTATAGATGATTTCAAGCCTTGCAGCAAAGCCATCAGTCTTGTAAAAGACCTCTGATCAACATTGATCACCTTTAGCCCAAGCACCGGGCTCCCATTGATAGAATTGGGTTCTAAGCCTGAGCATGAGCATCAGATCAACATTAATCCTCTAGCCCAAACATTGAGCTCCCAGTGGTAGAATTAGGTTGTAAGCCTCAACACAAGCACTCTGTAAGCCTCAATGCGAGCACTATGTAAGCCCCAATGCAAGCATTCTGCAAGGCTTAATGCGAGCACCCCGTAAGCTTCAGCATGAGCATCAGACCTTGACACGAACATTAGTCAGGTGCCTCCCTTACTTTCGGTGAAAAGTCATGTTATGATTAAGTCTCATTTTAACGACTTACGCTTGTGTCACCTCAAAATAGTCTTGATCAGGGGGTAAATTGTTGACCCTGACTTTTCACCTATGTGCGTAATCTTGGGTTTCATTGATTCAGCTTGGAATCAATCCCCAAAGTCAACCCCAATTTGCACATATGCATTTTAACTTCTTCTGAGTGTTCTAGACATGCAAAACATGTTACATTTTACCCGTACAAGGCAGAATGCATAAACAAAATGAACTTAACGCTATATGGAAAAAAAAGACGTTTGGTGGGTGTGAGCGCCGATTTCTGCCGAAGCCTAGAGTGAGGCTTGTGATGCTCACGAACTGAGGACCTCACATGGAGTGAAAGTGTAGTCTTCGTAAAGGGCTACCTTGAGGAATGATACAGACTCAAAAGAGTCATAAGGGAGTCACCACCGGATGGTTCTAGATTGGTCCAACCAACCCATAACATGAGTGCTAGTTAAACCCTTCAGAGATTGGGTTTGGGTGGTGGAGATCTATTTCTATGAGTTTTCAAAATCAATTTTACCATTATAGTTGGAGTTAATTGTCCTGAGCAAGCAAGCATACAAGCGTATATGTAAGCACACAACGAAACATACGATTTGGC
This sequence comes from Dalechampia spathulata, assembly GCA_948192965.1. Lineage (NCBI taxonomy): Eukaryota > Viridiplantae > Streptophyta > Magnoliopsida > Malpighiales > Euphorbiaceae > Dalechampia > Dalechampia spathulata. Next base: position 11,879 of record CANYBF010401670.1, read on the forward strand.
ATTGCACGGTTGCACGTAGAATGGCATATAATGCTATATGGCATTTAGATGACATGACATATGCATGACATGTGATGTGATGACATAATAAGATGACATATCATATGCATGACATGACATAATAATTCATGACATAGTAAAATAACATGGCATATGTATGACATGTGAGATGAATGACATAGCATATGCATGATATGTGAAGTAAATGACATGGCATATGCATGACATGTGAAGTAGATGACATACCATATGCATGATATGACATAGTATAATGGCATGGTATATGCATGACATGGCATAGTGATGTGTATGCGAATTGGCATTCGACATGGCATTTAGCATGGCATACAACATGGCATGTAGCGTGGCATATGACGTGACATGGTATATATAGCATGGCATAATGGCATATGACATGATGATAGCATGTGATATGGCATGGCATAATGGCATGGCATGGCATATAGCATGGCAAGTTGCATGTATTGCATTGCATATTGGCATATGTTGGCGTATTTGAGTTGTATTGACATACGAGATAATTATGTTATGGCATGGCATATGCATGGCATGGTATAGAAGTGTGTGATGTGGCATGTGATATGGAATGTGACATGATACAGCATATATATTATAGCAAATATAATAAACCATCCACAAATAAAAATATAGAGGCCGGTGAAAGGGATCGAAGAAATAGGGAATACACATGGAATTTTAGGGGAATTATTACAAAACCATGAATAATCCTATCCTATTACACAAATGTCCATGCGTACATAATTTTTGGGGTGTTAAGTAACACCCCCTCCTCTTTGGGTATTTTTCTGCCTCGGGTTGCATGAGCCAAAAAAGAATGAATGATTAATATGCAAAATAAACAAATAAATTCATTAGTAGCAAATCAATTTAGGATTTATTTGACTAGTCCAATTCCATGTGAAAGCATGAACCAAAAGTCAAAATCTAGTAATTTTTGGCAATAAATCATGTGAATTATACGAGCTGGGTCGTAAAAATAAAAATAATTTTAAGCAAAATTATTTTTATTTGATAATGAAAAATCAAATGGGAATGCTAACATCACATAACAGGAACTAGAGATAGCAACTCAACCAATTTGAATCCAATCCTATCAAAAATCACATTTATACGAGTTAAATAGGCATTTAATCATGAAAAATTAATTTTGATGCCAAAATTAATTAAATGTAATTAATTTTTGATGGATCCAATATACTTGAGTTACTGAAAAATATCAAATGTTACTAGAAAAATCAAATCGGATTTGAAAACGATTGAAAAATGCGATTTTTCAAAAATTTTCCACGGAACTTGCGCACACATATAGTGCTATGTACGCAGCACATAGGCTATATTCTGTGCACATACCATGATATGCACCATATATCAGAAGAAAATCTACAAGAAAATCAAATTTATCAGTATAAAAATGAGCTACAGATAAAGTACAATAACTTTAATAAAGACAGTACCTTATTTTGAGTTCGAATCGACCTCCAAATTGCAAATCAAACAATTAATTATGCAATTAACTTGAATAATCAATTTTAATGCTAAAATCAATTAGATCTACATAATATTTGATAGATCCAGAACACTAAAAGCATAAACAAGCCCTTAATGTTGCTAGAAAAATTAGATCCTAAGTAAAAATGAGCGAAAAATGGCATTTTCTGTGAAATTCGGGGCCTATGTGCACCACACATAGGCTGTGTGTGGCACACATAGATGAAGGTGTGGCATACATAGCAAGAAAAATCAAAGAAAATGAAGTTTTTCATGAAAAACTCCAGATCCTGGCCAGATATGAGCAGATCTAAGGACGAAAATGCATTTTTGACCCGTAGATGAGCATCTAGCTTTGAAAATTAATTTTTAGTTAAAAATTAATTAGATCTGAAGAATATATGATATATCTAGAACACCAGAGGCATGGAAAAGCCTTTGATGAAGCTAGATTCATCAGATCGGGGAAGAAAACGTGTGAAAACTAAAGAAAAATGGCATTTTCTGAAAATTTTTGAGGCTATATGCGTAGCATATAGCCCTATGTGTGCCACACATAGGCTATGTGTGGTGCACATAAGGTTATATGTTCAGCATATCCCCTACAGAATAGTGATAGAATGAAGGTTTTCGGGAAAAATGTAAAATCTAACTTGGATCTAGGTAGATTGAAGCTAGATTTGTATAGTTTTAGTTACAAAACAGCATTAGCAACCAAAACCCAATATGATTAAAGCCAATCACAAGAAAATCAAGCCAAAATTCAAAGGTTTATGCAAAAACCATAAGAAAAATGGAAGAAAATTGAAAAATTACCTTTGAGCAGTAGGTTTTTCTTCAAGATCTTGCTTCCAAACGTGATTAGGGAGCCTAACTAGAGCCAATTAGTCTCTAAATCCTACCAATTTAATTAATTAAGTGCTTAATTAATTGAGGTATGATTTTGGCAGAGTTTTGGCTTGCTTTTAGCAAGTTTCCGAGTGAATTTTTATGAACCCAAGCTCTATATTTATAGAGCTAAATTAGGGTTTGGAAAAAATGTAATTTTTGGCCTAGATTTTGAAAATTTTTAGGCTATATGCACCATACATAGTGCTATGTTCACCACACATAGCCTATGTATGGCACATATATGGTGATGTGCGCAGCACATAGCATTTTGACCCATCATGTAGGGCCCACTGTGGCCACATCGGGACGTGTGCCCCGTGCCCAATAAGCATCATTTTATGTGCTAAAATATTGTGTAATGTGGCACACATTCGATTTGGTCCCCAGAAGGCTCCCGACCAAACGTCTTTTTTCGCTATGTGCGTAACGCATAGCGCTATGCACTATGCATATAGCATTTTGCCCTTATGCTTGTTGCCTTGCATGAGCAAAATGAGATGCGTACCGTATGTCAAATAAGCATCATTTGACATATTAAGATGATTTGCAATGAAAAGTATTCCGGATTTGGTCTGGAAAGTGGGGCCCATTAAACATCTTTTTTTTCTTGCATAGTACATATATAATGTTATGCACTAAATTCATTTTGTTTATGCATTCCTCCTTGTACAGGCAAAATTTAAAGTGTTCTGCATATCAAATAAGCGTTATTTGACATTGTAAGACGTGTTCATGTGCCCTATTTATGTGGGCCTTACCAGGTGAGCCCTGCATGTGGGCCCTATATATGGGCCCCACTAACATGTGGGCCCCACCAAACATCTTTTTCTGGTAAATAATTTTATGTGCTCAGTGTGCTCTGTTTATGCATTCTGCCTCCTTTGGGTAAAATGTAAAGTGTTCTGCATGCCCAGAATATACAGAGAAGGTCCAACAGCATGTTTGCAAATCTGGGTCAACCTCGGGGACCAATACCGAGCTGAATTGACCAAAAACCTAAGATTGCATAAGGATGAAAAGTCAGGGTCAACAGTTTTCCCCCTGATCAAGACCATTTTGAGGCGACATAAGCGCAAGTCATCAAAATGAGATCTGATCATAACATGACTATTCACAGAAAGTAAGGAGGGTACCTGACTGATGCTCATGCTGAGGCTTGTAGTGTGCTCGCGTTGAGGCTTTACAGAGTGCTCATATTGAGGCTTGCAGAGTGCTCGCGTTGAGGCTTTATAGAGTGCTCATGTTGAGGCTTTGCAAAGTGCTCGCGTTGAGGCTTGTAACCTAATTCTGTGACTATGAGCCCAGTGTTCAGGTTAAAGGTGATCAATGTTGATCTGCTACTCATACTGAGGCTTAGAAACCCAATTCTGCCACTGGGAGCTTAGTGCTCGGGCAAAAATGATCAATGCTAATCAGAGGTCTTCTACAAGATCGATGGCTTTGCTGCGAGGCTTGGAATCATCTGTAATCTACGTTCAAATGTCTACTACAAGGATTTAAGAACCAAGGGCTTGGTTCTGTGATCTTTGCTAGATCAAGTGGTCAACTACAGGACCTAGATGACCATCTGTCAAGTCAGTGCTTGTGCCATCTATCAAGTCAGGACCTGGATCTTATGTTGGGTCTTTGACATTTTGTGATCGATAGTTTTAATCAATAATGATCTCAATTCTATCATCGAGAGCTCAGTGTTCAGACTACACAATCAAGGCTGACCGGTGGTCACTGCAAGATCGATGGCTTCAATGTGAGATAATCATCTAAAGTTGGCATCCAGATGCTTATGGCTAGGGTTTGAGAATTAGAGGCTTGATTCTTCGATCTCTACTGGATCAGGTGGTTCAACTGTGGAACCAAAAGTGACCGTCTGCTGGGTCTGGGTGATCAATAATCAAATCAATTCTCGTGCCATCAAATAAGTGTTGTCTATCTCCAAAATTTGCATTTAGGACCCTCTGTCGGAATGCAACACTATCTGGTCAACGGCTTGACTAGAAGTCAAAGGTTTGACTAATTCTGATCGTCTGCTGGATCAATTTTCTGTCTGTGCTAAACATGGAAAAGCAATTTATCAATGAAATTAGTATTAAAATGGTCTAGGAAAAATACCTGAATTTTTAAGTATCAGTCTACTACATTTTGACTGATTTTCTGGATTTTTCAGACGTTGCGGGTTATGAAAATTAGGCTCCACAGAGCAAACAACCTCTAAAAATTTTGAAATTTTTACCAAAGGCCTAACTTTTCATGTACATTTTAATAGGAGGGTGGCACATATTAGCAGAGCTCCCATAAAAGTGGCACACATTGGCAAAATTTGCTATGTTTGGTGCACGTTCCATGATATATTACGCACATCCCTTGAAAATTTTTAAATTCCAAGGTTTCAATTCAAAAATCACTTGTTTTCCCTTCCAAAAACTGATTTTATCTCAATTCTCAAACTGAAAATTTAATGTTTTCTTGAAAATGGCCGATATTAGGATGCAAACGACCCCCCCGAGACCCGAAATCGGTCCCGAGTTACACTCTAACCAAGCATACAATCCATCATACTTACTTTGGGGCTTGTTTTGGTGATGCAATTGCAGAGACATTCACCGTAGACTCCCATCGGTCTCGAGCTCCTCCCGAGAAGGTGAGTTTTTTGTGTTTTGGCTTGGTTTTTGGTTTTTTTTGAAAATTGAGATTAGGCTCATTTTTATCGCGTTTAGGCCACTGTTGGACTTGAATTAGGTGCTAGGTTAGCATTAGGCATAGGTATGCATGTGATTATCGAGACGTTTCATCAAAAATCTAGTTTTTTGGAAATGGGTCTCGCTATGTGTGGTGCACATAAGGTTATGTGTTGCACACATAGCAGTGGGAAATGGGCCAAAACATGCATTTTTTTACCATTTTTTGGAAAATTATGCATCTTTTTAGTTCATAAGCATGAATAAGCTGATTTTAGGGCTGAGTGGAGGAGCTCTGTACCTCTAAAATGTTATCTATATTCTGTAATTCAGTCTGAAAGCTAATCTAAATTTTATAATTTACAAAGGGAGCAAACAGTCATTAGGACTGGCAACATCCAAGGGATCAGTGAATGGTACTCCTCAAGAGATACGCCTCAGAGTATACCAGAGCTATTTTGGTCTATATATCTCTTACTTTATCGGTGTGGAAAAGAGATGTAACAAGTTTGTCATCATTACAATAATCGAACGATGGATGGATTCCACTCATACCTTCCACTTGCCTGTGGGTAAGATTGCTATCACCCCGAGTATGTTTGTTGGGATTACTGGGCTAGAGTGCGCTAGGTTGCCTATTCAGTTTGATGCCAGACTGACGTCATCATATTGGGCATATGGTATAATTTTTGATCTGCTGGGTGTGTCCCCTAGTGTGAGAGGTGGACATAGCATATCATATGACTATCTCTACGAGGAAATGCTGGCAGAGATGCTAGGCAAGACTATCTCTACAGATTAGTACACCAGTAGTTTTCTGCTGTATATGCTGGGGAGTATTGTTTTCAATGACAGTAGAAATAACGTTCACATGTGCGTATTATGGGCCCTTCGTGATTTAGAGGCTATTAGATGTATCAACTGGGGCAGCACCGGTCTAGCTCATCTGATGCAGGGATTGGATTTTTGTAATAGGCAGTGCAGAGACCGCTTCATTGGCTACTAGCAAGTCATAGAGGTAAGCAAAATTTTATTGATTTTGATATCGTAGCATTTGCCTGAGTCTTGCTGACTATGCATTTTGACCTTGCAGATCATGGCGTATGAGTTTAAACTACTGCCAGAACCCCAGATCCCACAGGGAGTACCACTTGGTTTTCCCCGTCTACAAGCATGGAGCGTACCACATCGGAGGCTCGATTATATGATGGATGAGTTGAGAGAGTATCTCAATGACTTGACTTGGGACCAGGTAAGAAGAAACAATTTAATTAGCATTAAACTATATTGAATTGATTTGAGAAGTACCTGAGTAGGTGTCTAATCTATCATCATTGTTGGAATAGGTACGTCTCTATCCCTAAAGCAATATGTATTCGAGGCCGGAATATTTGACTAGCTCAGCGCGCAAGGATGAGTGTCATATGCTATTGGAGAGTCCCACGGGTAGACTCTTCTATTTGGGAGAGTGCATGATTGACTGGCAACTGGGACCAGAGAGCCGTATGGAGCCTGCTGCTCCACTGCAGGTGATGTTCTGGGCATCTTGCACTGATATACACCCAGAGGTGATCACTGGTTTGACTGGTATTCCTGGGCGCAAGCGTCTGTTTGAGTCGCTAGTAGACTATCCTACTTTCGTCCAGATGAGGCTACTGGGGCTCATGGAACTTTCTACATACCGAGGTTAGCATGATAGAGCTGGCGGGTTTGGAGTCAGACTTGATATTTTTCGAGGCAGAGGTGGACGTCGTGGTTCACCGACTGTTGGCAGTTCTCGAGGTAACGATGCCTTGAAAAGATCTCATGAAGCTCATGGTAGTGTAACTCCTCCAAGATCAATGTCTAATACTCCAAAAGTGCCCCCAGGATATGAGTGCTCGATAAACTTTATGGAAGGTCAGTTGATATGGCCATAAAACCAGTTGATCTATACGTATGATGAGACTAGTCATCCATATGAGACATCCTTTCTAGAGCCCATGAGGGATGAGATAGAGTTTTATCCACCAAACACCACCCATGTGAGTATATGTATTTTGTATTTGCTCTAACTTTAGTGGTCTTACATGCATTTGACCCATACATGTACCTAGGGATGCCATGGCTAACGCCTCAAGACTTCTAACAAGATTGCACTGCTATCACACCTCTGAGATACTGACTATTCAGGTGAGTACCTATTATAAATGTGAGTTCATGGAAATGCATGGATGCATGACTTATATGCCTATATGCTCATGTTTACAGATGAGTAGGCATTTGGAGCAAAAGGAACGGGACCACTATGCTCAGATGATAGAGCAGATGGGACGAGAGATCATCCGGCTGACAGCGCGTCTGGAATGATACAACATGATGTCTGATTCCTATATGCATGATGTTGAAACTTTGTAGTTTCTATATTAGAATAATAAAACAATGTGTTACAGTCTAGCATATGGGCCTAGTACGCCAAGGTTGTGGTGTACAGCTTTGAAAACAGCCAAAAACTTGAACTGTATATCTTTTGGATTTATTAGTGGAATCCAAAGTTGTTTGCTACTATAAATATCTCATGCTTTATGTTTCATTGCCAAAACATAATTTCTTTGTTCTTCTGTGTAGAAGCTAGATATATAATGACTCAGCAATCACAGTCTGCTTTTCACGCTCTTTCTCGTTGTTGGGCCAACAATGAATGGAGTTGATTAGGAGAGATCAGACTCCAATACTTGAGGACCTTTCAACAAGTCTCAATCAATAATGCTTTCTTACATGCTGCCGTGCAATTTTGGGATCCAATGACCCATGTTTTCCGATTTGGACACATTGAGCTATGCCCGTTGTATAAAGAGTTTACTGCCATCCTTGAAGTTTCCTGTGGCATGACAGCGATGCTAACAGTGCCAGTGCCTATTGGAGAGGCATTCTTGTATCTAATTAGGGCTTTTGATATTAGCTCGATTGAGACGAGGCCGCTTTTGACTGCATATGGCCATGTAGATCTTGCTGCTGTTTTCTGGCTATGCGACCAAAAATTTATAAACACTTTCTCTTGGTTGAGAGTAACAGGATTTGGATTGTTAGCACAATTCCTATTTGTTGTTCATCCGATCATGGAGATTTGCTAATTGAGCCTATGGTGGACCAAATGATGCAAGGCCAGACTCCTTTCCCCATGATCATTGCAGAGATGATCCTCGGGTTGGATAAAGTGAAGCAAGGACTATTCGAGCATTTCAGTGGTATTCTGCTTCTGTTGTAGGTAATGTTTCTAAGCTGCCTTCATAGGTTTTCAACTTAGAAAAGCTATGTTTTTGCCCTAATTTTTGCATGAGTTACCTTTTGTAAGGTTTTCGGCTCATCAGGTCATTGTTCTTACTTTGGACCATAATTTTTGCCAGAACTGCCCCCTTGGGTTTTCATCTCAGTGGGTCACTCTAATGTTTGCCTAAGCAGCCTTTTACCAGATTTTCAACTCAACGAGCTTTTATTATTTTTATTTTGTTATAGATCTGGCTTCAAGAGAAGCTTGGGATCTTGGCACCACCAGCAGGGGACCCATAGAGATATCTCCCTCATAGCCACATACGGAGGGGTTATACCTTCAGCAAGGCAAAGACGATGACATTCCAAGGCTGGATTGAGTGGATGGGACCCATCTTGAGAGCGAGATTAGGTGGAGCTGTCTTTGGTGGCGCATATAGCATGTGACTGTAATGACCTATATAGATTGTATCCCACTATCGGGATTCAGGTGTTGCACACACTATAGTCCTGCTAGGATCTATCGTCAGTATGGCCATTGGCAGACTATACCTTGACTGACAGAGTTTGAGGGAGGAAGGCTGGTGCTTCGCTTTGTGGAGCATGTGGAGAGGACTTGGCCTTGTCGTAGGATAGTGCTGGTGGAGATTCCTAGAGCTGGACCTGCCACAGATGATGAGTATAAGCTGTGGGTGCTGCGCCATGCTTGAATCCTGTACTACTAGAAATTATTAGGCAATAATATGTAATAAAGGATGATAATGCTTTGTGTTTGAGATTTGTATTACTTATGGCTAAGTTTATGAACATGTGTTCCATTTACATTAATGAGATTAAAACATTTGCAAGAAAAATGCTAAAATCAACACAAAAGTTCTGGATGTGCATCAGACTTAACCTCTATTATTGACCAGCCTCGTATGAGATTTTTTGATCAACTATTTTAATACTCTCCTTTTTGCATCTAAGAGCTTTAATTTTGCATGAGCCGTCCAAGTGGATTTTTAACTCATCGAGCAAATATTTTTCTTTTGCCTTAACTTTTATGTGAACCACCTATGCAAGTTTTCAGCACACCAAGCTTTTTATTTTATTTTGCCTTTTCTTTTACCTTTTGCTCTAGATGAAATACTTCTTCAGTCAATCAAGGTTAATGGGTTCTGAGAATTCATTACCTTCCAAATCTGAGATGCGAACAGCGCTTTTGGAGAGGAACTTTTTAACCAAGAATGGGTCTTCCCAGTTAGGTCTGAATTTTCCATGAGGGTCACGGATAGCTAGTCTGACTTTCTTCAGAACTAAATCACCTTCCTTTATGGCAACATGCTTGACCTTTCTGTTGAATACATTTGCCATGCGCTTCTTGTAAATATGTAGGTGATAGAGGGCCTTCAGCCGCTTCTTATCAATAGTAACTAGTTGTTCATACCTGGCCCTTTTCCACTCAGCTTCTGGCAACTGAGATTCCAAAATGACACGAAGTGATTTCAGCTCCACTTTGATTGGCAATACGGCTTCTGTCTCATAAATAAGAGAGTAGGGAGTGGCACCCGTAGGACTCCTTACAGTGGTTTTGTAACCCTATAAAATAAATGGCAGCTGCTTGTGCTAGTCCCTGTAAGTTCTCACTGTCTTGGCTAAGATGCACTTGATCATCTTATTAGCCGTTTTGACTACCCCATTAGCTTAAGGGCGATACGGAGAAGATCGATGGTGCTTGATCCCATACTTTTTCAGTAAGTCAGCAACTTGGCCCTGGAACTGCACTCTATTATCTGATACCAAGTGATGTGGTACCCCATATCGGTGTATGAGATTTTTCTCTATAAACTTGGCAACCTGCTTTGCCCCCAGTTTACTGTAGGATTCAGCTTCTACCCACTTAGAGAAGTAGTCAACAGCCACTATTACATATGGCACTCATGGTTTAGGATGCGTTAGGATGAATCTCACTCATGATGTCAATTCCCTAAGCTAAGAATAGCCAAGGCATTGTCAAATTCTGCAATTTAACTGGTGGTAGGTGACTCAGATCTCCACGAATCTGGCACTCATGGCATTTTTGTACAAACTTTATACAGTCTGTCTCTATAGTGAGCCGAAAATATCCTTAGCGTAGGATTTTCTTGTAAAGGGTGAATCCATTCATGTGGGACCTACATACACTAGCATGTACTATTTCCATGATTAATTCAATCTCCTTCCTTGATATGCACTGAAGTTGTAGACCATCCACTGTTCTTCTGTAGAGAACACCTTGATGCCAGGTAAAGTTGGTTGCTAGTCTGCATAGGGCTAGCTTATCAGTCTTGTTGGCTTCTTCAGGATAGGCATCAGTTTTTAAAAAGCTCATAATATCTGCATACCATGGGATCTCATCTAGCTGGTCTAGTACCATAACCCGTTCTCCCTCATAGCAAGGAGTCCTCAACTGCTCAATGAATACAGGTTCAACTTGACTCTGTAGTCGCTTACAAATTGAAGCCAGTGTGGCCAAAGTGTCGACCATCTGATTTTCTTCACGTGGCATGTGAATGAATTGGCATGAGCTGAAATTGCAAACCATGAACTTCATGTATTCAGCATAAGGCTTGAGCCTTTCCTCTTTGACCTCCCACTCAGTCATAGATTGGTGAATGACAAGCATCGAATCACCAAACATCTGTATATCTTAGGCACCAATCATTAGCAATGCTTCTAGCCCGAACAAACATGCTTCATACTCAGCTATATTGTTGGTGACTAAAAAGTTCAGCCACTTTAAAAGCATAATTAGTTCACCTTCAAGAGTGATTAGCATAACTCCTATACCTGCACCTCTTCTGTTGACTACACCATCAAAGTGCAGTTGCCATTTTTGAACATCAACTACTCCCAAGTGCTCATCTGGGAAGTCCAGTTCAAAGGTCTCAAAGTCATCCATCGGCCTGGATGCTAA
>CANYBF010401816.1:0-11996 GCA_948192965.1 Dalechampia spathulata
AAATAAACTACAGACAAAATCAAGCAACTTTAATGAAGACAGTACCTCATTTTGAGCACGAATCGGCCTCCGGTTCATCAAACCAAACAATTAATTAAGCAATTAATTGAAATAATTAATTTTAAGGCTAAAATCAAGTAGATCTGGATGACTTATGATAGATCCAGAACCCCAAGTGCACGATCTAGCTACTGGAGTCACTGGAAAATTCAAAATCGAAGCAGTTCGAAAGCGGTTCGGGCGAAAATCGGTTTTTCTGTGAAAATTGAAGCCAATGTGCATCGTACATAGCCAATGTGTGCCACACATTGACTGTGTGTTGTGCACATGGTAAAGAAAATCGGAGAAAAATTAAAAATTTTTCAGCAGAAACCCTAGATCCGACCCCGATCTAGGTAGATCGGACCCAAAACTGGGTTTTTGCTCGTGGATTTGCATCCCAATAGTGAAAAACAATTTTAAAGTTAAAATTATTTTAGACCCAGCAATTTTTAAGGCAGATCTAGGGCACCCAAGGCATGAAAAGGCCTTGAATGACCCTAAAATGGCCAGATCGGACGAAAAATGGGAGAAAAATGGCATTTTCTGTAAAATTTTGGGGTGATGTGCATAGCACATGACCCCATGTGCACCACACATAGCCTGTGTGTGGCGCACATGAGGTGATGTGCGTAGCACATCCCTCACAAAATAGTGACAGAATGAAGAAAATTGAAGAAAACAGGAATTTTACCTTATTCCGACGGCTTTTCTTCCTTAATCTTGCTTGATTCCGTGTTTAGGGAGTCTAAACTAACAAGATTTTTAACTAAATCCAAATGATTTAATTAATTAGGGGACTAATTAATTTATGGGAGTATTTTGGCAGAGTTTTGGCTTGCCTTTTGGCAATTTTCGGGATCCATTTTACAGACCCCAAGCTCTATATTTATAGAGCAATTTTTGGGCGTGGTAATTTTGTAATTTTCACCCGGATTTGAAAATTTTTGAAGGCAATGTGTGCCACACATAGGCAATGTACGCCACACATTGCTCTTATGCGCGCGCACATTGCCCTTATGCGCGCGCACATTGTCTTTTGACCCTTCGCGTGGGGCCCACTATGGTCATTTTCAGGATGCGTCTTGAAGCCTACAAGCGTTATTTGACGTAAGGAACAACTTTGTAGAAGAAATTTTTTCCAAATTCGGTCCCGAGAAGGCTCCTGACCAAACATGTTTTTATGAGGTTACTATGCAATGTGCTACACACATCGCGATGCGGTCCGCTCAATACGAGCTGAACAGGATGTGAGCCATATGTCAACCAAAGTGTAATCGACATTCTGAGAAACTTTTCAGTTATAAATTTTCTAAAATTCGGCCCCGAACACCGAGTTTTGGCTAATGGGCCCAATTTAGGGTTTGCGACCCAGTTTCGGTCCAAAATGGCATTTGACGTGCCAGAAGTTCGTTTCTCGCGTGGGCATCAATGGAACCGTGTTCTACGCATCAAGAACACTCAGATTGATGAATTTGGGCAGTGGGCCCATTTGGGTACTATTCATGATGAATAGTACCTTTATGGGCCCCATAGCGTAAAAGGACCTGGAAAGTGGCAAATAACATGCCAAGCGCTTTGCCTCAAGTAAGGCAGCAGGTAGGATGTATTATGTGCGTACAGAATACATCAAAAGGGACTATAGTGGGAAGCGGGCCCCACAGCACGGTGAGCCTAGAAATGTGGCATTCAGGATGCCACAGGGTATGCCTTGTGTAAGGCAGCAATGGAATGCATTCTGTAAGTACACAATACACGAAATAGGCTAATTGGGGAAAGCGGGCCCCGCCTATGTACTATTCATAGTGAATAGTAACTTAGGTTCAAAATGCAATATTTTGCATTCTGTGTATCCTACCACGCGTAGGCAGGTGTGAAATGTATTCTGTAAGTACAGAATACACAGAATAGGCTAATAGGGGCAGCGGGCCCCACTAATGCCCTTGGTGGGCCCCACAGCTTAGTGGGCCAGGGAGATGGCATTTGCGATGCCAAGCACTGTGCCTTGCGTAAGGCAACTGGAAGATGTATTCTATAAGTACAAAATACACAGAATGGGTTATTAGGGGTTGCGGACCCCGCTTGTGTACTATTCATGGTGAATAGTGCCCTGGGCCAAAAATGCAATACTTTGCATTACAACTATTTTGCCCTATGTATACAGCAAGGGAGGGTGTTCTGTATGCACAGAACACTCAGAATAGATGGCGGGTCCCGCCAGGCATCATGGTGGGCCCCACCAGTTCTGAAACTTTGTATACATCAGAACATACAGAGGAAGACACGGGGGCCTATCTGTATAATCGGGATCGATACCGGGGATTAAATCCTAGCCAAATCAACAAAGATCCTAAATTACACGATGGTGAAAAGTCAGGGTCAATAGTTTGCCCCCTGATCAGAATCGTTTTGAGGCAACATGTGCATAAGTCATCAAAATGCGATTTGATCATAATATGACTTTTCATGAGTAGGAAGCATACCTGACTCGCGGAAGTGCTCGCATTGAGACTTAGATCCCAATTCTATCACTGGGAGCTCGGTGCTCGGGCTGGAAGACCAATGCTGATCTGATAATCCCAATTCTGCCAATGGGAGCCTGGTGCTCGGGCTAGGTGATCAAAGCTGATCAATGGTCCCCAATGGGACTGATGGCAACGCCACGAGTTAATCATCTAGAGCCAGCATCCAGATGCCTATGTGATAGGGTATAGGAGCCAAAGGCTTGGCTCTATGATCACTGTTGGATCAAGTGGTCAACTGCAGGACCTGATCGACCGTCTACTGGGTCTATTCTCGTACCATCATATAAATGTCAGATATCTCTGAATCAGCTTTCAGGATCCTCTGTTGGGTCTCTGACATTTCTGGTCGACAGTTTTGACCAGTATATGTACCCCAGCTCCATCACTGGGGGCCCGACGTTCAGGCTGCTCCGATCAGGGCTAATCGGTGGTCACTACGAGACCGATGGATTCCTTGCGAGTAATTCATCTGAAGTCAACATTCAGATGCCTATACGTTAGGATTTAGTAGTCAAGGGCTTGACTCTGTGATCTCTGCTAGATTAGGCGGTTCTACAACAGAACCTGAGGTGACCTTCTGTTGGGTCTGGGTGATCGACCATCAGATCTTGTTCTCACGCCATCCAATAAGCGTTGTCTGTCTCCAAAGCTTGCATTTGGGACCCTCTGTCGGAATGCAACACTACCTTATCAACTGCTTGACCAGAAGTCAAAGGCTTGACTGCTTTTGATCATCTACTGGATCAATTTCCTATCTTTGCTAGACATAGGAAAACAATTTGCCAGTGAAATTGGTATTGAAATAGTTCAGGAAAAATACCTGAATTTTTGAGTATCAGTTTGCTGCATTCTAACTTAATTTTTGGATTTTTTACACGCTGTGGTTCGTGGAAAATTGAGTTTAGTGGGGCAAATGACCTCAGAAAATTTTGAAATTTTTGCCATAGGCCTAATTCTTCATGTGCATTTTAGTAGGGGGTGGCGCACATTAGCATGCATGCACAGTGGTAGGCGCACATTAGCAAAATTTTCAATGTGCGATGCACATTCCACAATGTGTGGCGCACATCCCTTAAAATTTTTATATATCCAGGCTTCCAATTCAAAAATCACTTCATTCCCTTCCCAAAACACAATTTCCTCTCAACTCCCAAGTCAAAAATTCAGAGTTTTAGTGAAAATGGCAGGAATTAGGGTGCAATTGACCCCCGGGAACCTGAATCCATCCCGAGCTATACTTTAACCAAGCACACGACTCGTCACAACTATTTTGGAGCTCGTCTTGGTGATCCAATTGCAGAAACCTTTGCCATAGATTCCCATCAATCCCGAGCTCCTCCCGAGAAGGTGAGTTTTCGGTGACTTGGCTTGGTTTTTTGGTTTTTTGAATCTTTCAAAAATTGAGTTTTAGGCTTGTTTTGATGCATTTAGGCTTGTGTTTGGCTATAATTTTGTGTTAGGTAGATGTTAGGCTTAGGCAGGCGAGTGGTTATCGCGTCGGTTTTACGAAAAATGACATTTTTGGAGCGAGTTTTGGCATGTGTGGCGTACATGGCTCATGTGTGGAGCACATGACTCATGTGTGGTGCACTTGAGTCATGTATGGCGCATATGACTCATGTGTGGCGCACATAGCAGTGAAAAGTGGGCTAAAAGATGCATTTTTTGGCCGTTTTTCATGAGATTATGCATTTTAGGCATGAATAAGGGTATTTAGGGTAGAGAGGAGGAGCTCAGAGCCTATGTATCCATTCTATAAGTTAGTTTGAGACTGACCTAAATTTTGTAATTTGCAGAGAGAGTGAACAGTCATTGAAACTGGCAGTATCCGAGGAATCAGTGAATGGTACCCTGTGTTGCCTCAGGAAATATGCGCTAGAGTGGACCAGAGCTATTTTGGTCCATACATTTCTTGGTTTGTCAATGTAAAACAAAGAAGCTATAGGTTTGTTATTACTACCATGATCGAGCGATGGATGGATTCCACTCATACCTTTCATCTGCTTGTGGGTGAGATTGCTATCATCCCGAGTATCTTTTTCAGGATTACTGGGTTAGAGTGCACTGGGATGCCTCTTCCATTTGATGCCAGGCTGACATTTCCACGTTGGGTATACAACGCCATCTTTACTCTGCTGGGCGTGTCCCCTAACGTGAGAGGTGGGCACAGTATTTCATATGATTGCCTTCGGGAGGCAGTTCTGGCAGAGAGACTGGGTATTACCAACTCTATAGAATAGTACACTCGCAGCTTCCTTTTGTATACACTGGGGTGTACCTTATTCAACGATTCCAGGAATAGCGTTCATATGTCTGTATTGTAGGCCCTCTGCAATCTGGATGCTATTGGGCAGTATGACTGGGGGAGTGCTGGACTAGCCCATTTGATGCAGAGCTTGGATTTTTGTAGTCGGTATTTCAGAGACCGCTTTATTGGCTGCTGGCAGGTCGTAGAGGTAAGCAGAATTCTGTTGATTCTATCATTGTATCGTTTGTTTGAGTCTTGCTGACTATGTATGTTGACTCTGCAGGTTATGGTGTATGAATTTGGGCTACTGCCAGAGCCCGAGGTCCTACAAGGATTGCCGCTTGGGTTCCCTCGTCTGCAAGCGTAGAGCACACCACGTCGAAGACTGGATTACACGATGGACGAGCTGAGGGAGCACCTCAACAACTTAACATGGGATCAGGTAAAAAGAAACAATTTAATCAGCATTAAACTATATTGAAATGGTTTAAGAAATACCTGGGCAGGTCTTTATTTTCTTGTTGTTCTTGGAATAGGTGCGTCCCTATCCCTGGGATAATATGCATCCGAGGTCGGGATACTTGACTAATTCGATGCGTAAGGATGAGGAACACATGTTATTGGAGTGTCCCGAAGGCATACTCTTCTATCTTGGAGAGCGTATGGTAGATTGGCAGTTAGGGCCTGAGGGTCGTGTGGAGCCTGCTCCCCCGCCGCGTGTGATGTTTTGGGCTTCATGTACTAATAGAGACTCAGAGGTGATTATTGGGGAAAGCGGGCCCCACCTACATACTATTCATAGTGAATAGTAACTTAGGTTCAAAATGCAATATTTTGCATTCTGTGTATCCTACCACACGTAGGCAGGTGTGAAATATATTTTGTAAGTACAGAATACACAGAATAGGCTAATAGGGGCAGCAGGCCCCACTAATGCCCTTGGTGGGCCCCACAGCTTAGTGGGCTAGGGAGATAGCATTTACGATGCCAAGCACTGTGCCTTGCGTAAGGCAACTGGAAGATGTATTCTATAAGTACAGAATACACAGAATGGGTTATTAGGGGTTGCAGACCCCGCTTGTGTACTATTCATGGTAAATAGTGCCCATGGCCAAAAATGCAATACTTTGCATTACAACTGTTTTGCCCTATGTATACAGCAAGGGAGGGTGTTCTGTATGCACAGAACACTCAGAATAGATGGTGGGTCCTGCCAGGCATCATGGTGGGCCCCACCAGTTCTGAAACTTTCTACACATCAGAACACACGGGGGCCTATCTGTATAATCGGGATCGATACCGAGGACTAAATCCTAGCCAAATCAACAAAGATCCTAAATTACATAATGGTGACAAGTCAGGGTCAATAGTATGATGAGAATGAAGTGAATGAGTAATCATTTAGTGCATGGTGATGATTGAAGTTAATGATAAGTTATGAAAACATGTATTACATACAATTAATTATGCTTTAAAGATTATTAATGATAACCTTTTTTGTAATGTGGCTAATACCATTACGTAACTGATAGTTATATTCACTTTTATTCAAGCACCACTGAGTTTTATACTCAGCGTTTGTTTATTGATGGACGTAGGCTCGAGTAGTTAGCTGAGGACAGGATTAAAGAACACCAGTTTGGGCAAGGTCTTGTTGATTTTGTATGGCTGAGGTTGATCAACTTTTGGGCTATGTAACAAACTCTTAGCTTGTTATTTGTTTACGCAACTATCAACTTTTAAGTAACGTTTATAAGCAGTATATGTTCAAACTTGATTGTGATTGTAAATATTGAACGTTCAATGATGTATATCTTTATTAGCACTTAATCAAAGTCAATTATGTATGGGCATGTCTTAATAGATGATTCACGTGAATGGTTATTGGAATGTTTAAATTATCCATATGATTTGAATAGTAATTTGCCTTCTTGTAAAGGCTTAATGTATAATGGGATGTACTGTATTAAAAAAAAGAGAATTTATAGATCCATTGTAGGATGTTTAATGTGTTTTGATGTGGGAGTGGGATGCATTAACTATTCTATGGGAGTGTGTGATCCATTTGGGTGTCACAATGATATTTCTAATTATTTCATATATATGACAATAATTTCATATAATAAGTATAACATATAATGAAAAATTTCAAAGGATCAATTTCAAATAATGATTAGTTTAACTTAATTTTTGATACATCATGAATCCAACATTTCAAATAAAAATAATTATAAATAATAATAATAATAATTTATCATTAATAATCTAATAACAATAACTATCAAATGAAGTCAAAATATTATTCATCTATTACTACTACTACTTCATCATCATAACAACAACAATAATAATTATAAATAATAATAATAATAAGAATAATTTATTATTATTATTAATATTTTAAAAATAATAATAAATTATTATTATTATTATTACAAATAAATAAATAAATAATAAAAATAATAATTATTACAATGAATAACTGCTAAAACTATTAATAATTAAAAATAATAATACTAATGATTAATAATAATAATAATAACAATAATATTCATCTACTACTAATAATAATTAAAATTAAAATTAATAAATATTAATTATGGTTAAAACAAATATAATAATTAATAATAATATTTCTTAATAATAATAACAATTATTTCTTAATAATAATATTAGATTAAAAATAATAGTAATAATAATAATAGTATTATCATTCATCAACTACTAATAATAATATCATTAATAATAATAATACCATCACATAATTTTTATATCAATAAAAAATAAAAATAAAAATAAAATACTACTAATAACAATAGCCATAATTTCTTAATTATTATAATATAATAATATAAATAATAATAATAGTTGTTAATTTATCCCATCAATCTACAAAATTCAAACGGGCCACCATTAAATATGATGTCTCTATGAACATGGACTACCCCTTCTTGAAAATTATCATGTCATTAGTGTCATAGGTGTAAACCTCATCCCACAACTAAGACCCGTACGGCACTCATATAAGACTTTTCTTACACAAGCCAGCCTCCCAAATCTCATATTTAATCCCTTCATGATTAAGCTAGGCTTCTTATATGAAAGTCTCAAACATTACCGTGTTTGCTAGAAGAGCCTAAGGGCTCTTCGGATAGCATAAATATTATATGAGAGAAAGACACAAAAAGTAAGAGCAAGGTAAAATTATTGAATAATTTATCTACTTATTTTATTGAATAATAAGATTGATACAATGATGCGATAATCTCACTCCTTGTGTAGGTAGGGGGATTATCCTACACCAACAATAAGCTTAACCAATGCTAGCTATCATGCCTAGTCCCCAGACATCACCCAAGGCTAACTAGTCACTCCTCCGTTCAAGAGCATCAGGAGAATAGTTGGGTGTGGTAGGAGGAGACATTAAAGTGTTTAAGCCATCACACACTAAATTACAAGAAAATAAAATACATTTTTATGGAATAACTTCCACCCCTTACACTCTCCCCCACTCAAATGGTCGATGACCCCATCGACTATAACTTAGAAAAGTTATGATCATAGGTTCAAATGTTAGGAGGTTCAAAGAAGTGTACTTTGTCTTCCACTTTGTAGATTAACATTATTTGTATTGGAAATTCATCTCTATTATTGTGATTATTGATCAACACCCTTATAACTCTTATAGAAAATGTGTACTCAGCAACATCTATTTCCTTGTCAATATGAAATGAACATATGGCCAAAGAATGTCAAGGTGTAATCTCTCAATTGTAGCAGCTCTAAATTGACATCTAGATTCTTCCTTCTTTGTTGATCACGAATCTTTTATCCACAACTTCAAATTTGTTGCATCTCATATCTTTAATATCTGCCTTACCTTCATGATTATTTTCTGCACTCTCGCAGCCTCTAGTCCCATGCACGGCTTTAGGAACACCTTCCTTCTAAGAGTATTGACAGTGTCTCAGAATGTTCATGATGTGCAACTGCCTCCTTGATGACTTTATTTTTAATTATCAGCAACACACACACTCTATCTGTAGTTAGTGGAAAGTCCCAAATTTCTATGCATTAACACACTTCTCTATTCTGCAAGTTAACAACAACAACATACCTTATTGAAAGTTATGATTATTTTCTATCTTTCTTATGAGGATACTCTTCAGTTCACCTGCAATGTAATAGTCATTTTACTTTTAATACAGAAATACATATTTCAAGTGCTACAGTTGCAAGAAAGTACTTATCTCATGTGAATCATAATTTATCCATAACCAACGATCATCATGAATGTTATTGAACTCATGACTTGAAGCTTTTATCACCTCCTAACTCATATCTTACCCTAAAGGGTTCCATGGCAACAACAATGCAAGCTGACTTCATGTGATTAAAGTTCATGGGATGTCACAAGTATACTTCCCCCATTATATTGAATCCCTTTATCCATTCGATAATTATTTCCAGCAAGCTCTTTCATGATTACCATATATTATCATTGTGAGGTTTGACTTTAAACTCCCCCACTCGAGTTAGAAGATTCATGAAATCAAGAAATCCTTTTTGTCCCTCATTCAAACTTCATGCCACAACACTCTCGAATTGGATAGTACACCTCAATTTTGGTTCATGTAGGTCATAGTATGTTTCAATATTCCATCCTCGGTTGTAATGCACCACTAAGTTTTTCATATGACTATATCAAATCATCAAAATGAAACTAGACCATTATAGTAGTCTTGACATGCGTCTATCCTCTACAGTTTTACCTTAGCATTCTCTCTCCTTTTGTAAGAGGAAAATGGTATGAACTATAAAGCAAACTTTACCAAGAGTTCTTGTAATATCACTATCTCTAAATCAAACAGCATCCCCTTGTTATAAAATGTCCATTAGATACAAATTCTCTTATGTACTATCTAAGATAACACTTTTGAATTTAAATGTTAGTAATATAATAGTTGATTAAAGAGTAAGATAATGTATAAACACTATCTTCCAGCTATCAAACTACTTCCTCTATCTTAGGTGAGGATGTATTGCCATCATCATCAAAGCAAGCTATTTGGGTTCCATTTTGATTCCCACATGGATAATTAGGGGTCGGGATCTTGATGCTTCTCTGAGAGTAGTCTCAACTTTCCTTATCACCTAATGGCACTCTTGCAACTTGTTAAAGTAGTCTCTAATATCCTGGTTCCCTTGTGTATACAAAATAACACAAGTGTATTATCACTATCAATATATGGTGAGAAGTTTAGATTACTTTACCAAATTATGCCAGTTTCCAATAACTTGTCTCCATTCACTATTTGAACGTGATGGTAGTTTGATCTTAATAAAGTTTTCGCTTCCCTTAGTAAAAATAAGTGGGAATATTTCCTAGGAAGGGCCTCCCTGGAACATTAATAGCAAGTTAGAGAACATAATGCTTTTAAAGCTCAATGTTCTCCAAGAAATAGACTCTAACTTTGCTATCCTCCCATTATACTTCCATAATAGGATATTCCTTGACACTCTGGTTTGCTATTATATATAAAATGATACAAGGATATCATGAATATAAATAGATAATAACAAGAAGTTCAAATTATTTTACCAAGCTGCACCGGTCATCCACCATTTCCCTTCGTTAACCATTAGAGCTGAATTGTAGGTAGATCTCAATTAGATCCTCTTCCCTCCATAGGTATAGTAGGAATACTCTGCAAGAATTCCCTCTTCAATTGCCTGAGTCACCTTAAGATTATTAGTTCACATCATTTATGGCACTCCTCACTTATCCACTTTTGTCAATTAGGGATCCACCCATCAATCATGCCCACATTTTAATTATGGAGTGATTGTCAATATAGCTTCATGATACCACTTCTGTAACTATTCTTTTGGACTCACAAGCTTTCAAAATGGAAATATTGCAATGAAAACCTTCAAGGCTACTATCGAAATAGGTTTGGGTAGCTTTACCATTTACAGCCCTCTATCATCACTTAGCATGCTTCCATCATAGTTTTGTGGTATTTAAACTCACTTATGCTATGCTCTAGCACAAGAAAATACTGTCGTACACTTTATTTTCTAACTAGATAAGTGATTCCACCTGTCTCCCTGATACACGTTAGTGAATATATTCATAGTAAGCATTAGAGAGTATTGTGTACCTCTTGCTTCCATTGGACCTTCACATGTGTGAGAGTAGCACATCCCGGACGTGGGAGCGCTGCACGCTGTTCGGCGTGAAATGTCGTGGTGCTTGCTCTCAAAAGTATAGATCCCTGAGTAACTACAGGACCTAGATAGATCGCGTCGAGAAAATGATGTGGAGTCGCCACCCGACTTATCTAGTCAACTCAATTGAGAAACTAAAACAAGTCGAGAAAAAGGTAAACCCGAGCCTTCCTGCTGAGGGAAAGTAGCCCGAATTTCTTCAGAGATTGGGTTCAGCATTTCAATTTTATTCATATTCCGTATTATCATATTCACTTTATCCGATTTTAACAAAAGCCATAACACACGCAGTTAGGTTGAAGTTCACTTAGGTCCGATTTCATGGTATAGAGAACCAAGAGACATATAGCAGATATGAAAGCAATAAAAGCATAAATAAAAGGCAGAAATCAAAAACAGAAACAAACAGAAAATAAAGCGACTCGGGTATTTAATACAACCTGACTAAATGAATGAATAAAATGCCATAAAAGAGTGTCTTCATGAGCTCCAGAATCTGTGCATGACTGTCACCTCGGGATCCACTGAATTAGACCTCGATTGAGCCCCGGGTCCGTACTTCAATTCACAAACTCAAATTCACCAAATCATTCCTTCAAAACTCACAGCAAGAGCATAAAAAGGAACAAATGCGCAAACACTAACACTATACACAAAATTACACTAAAACGTAATCATGTAAACAATATTACTAACACTAAAACCATATCATAATCATGCAAACAATACTAACATTCATATTATGACAAGCTAAACATGCAAACTATACTAACATGCATATTATGACAAGCTAAACATGCAAACAATTCTAACATGCCAAACACATTAACAAAACAACATCATCATAACATGCCACTAAACAACATCATCATAACATCAAAACATAACCTAAACACATCATCTAAACATGCAAATTACATCAAAAGGCATGAAATAAAGCAAGCAAAACTCGG
>CANYBF010401831.1:0-14223 GCA_948192965.1 Dalechampia spathulata
GAATAAATCACCTAGATCTAAGTAATTTTTGTGAGTTTTTTTTTGTCCCTAATTACTATGATTTCAGGTTTTAATTTCTCCTTTTATCCTTTATGCAAAAGGGAAGAAGATCTCAAAGAAAAAAAAATCCTTCTGCCTTAAAACAGAAGAGAGAATTCATTTTTTTTTGCAAAAAGTCACTCCCCCGTTCAAAAATGATGATCCAAAGGCTTTTAATGAATTAGCACCGAGGTCATATGCGATCGCATATGTTTGAACATATGCAGCGTGTTCAGACATACACGATCGCGTATGTTTGAACATATGCGGCGGTCAGGCATACACGATCACGTATGTTCGAACATATGCGGCGTGTCCAAAAACATGTGCGGCGTGGAATGATCCAAAATGGGCCTAAACTAGCCCAGAATAGCCCGAAACGGCCCTGAATCAACCCGAAGTCGATCCGAGTTAAGATGGTCCGAATTTAGGGTGTGACAGGGCCCTACAGTGTAAAAGGGCCCGGAAAGCGGCAAATAGCATACTAATCATTCCGTCCTAAGCACGGTGGTGAAAAGTCAGGGTCAACAATGCCATTATCAGATACTAAATGATGCGGTACCCCATATAGGTATATAAGATTCTTTTCTATATAACTTGGTGACTTGCTTTGCCCCTAGTTACTATAGGATTCTCCCTCCACCCACTTAGAGAAGTAGGCAACAACCACCAGTATGTATTGATTCCCATTAGAAGCATTAGGATGGATCTCACCCATAATATCGATTCTCTAAGCTGAGAAAAGCCATGATGTTATCAAATTCTGCAATTCGATTAATGGTATACGATTCAGATCCCTGTAAATCTAACATTCATGACATCGTCCCATAAATTATATGAAGTCTATTTCTTTGGTAAGTTAGAAATAACCTTGGTGCAAGATCTTTCTGTACAAAGCAAATCTATTCATATAGGACCCATAACCACCAACATGCACTGTCTGGATGACTGTTTTGATCTCATTCCCTGATATGCATCAAAGTTATAGACCATCAATTATTCTTCTATAAAGAACATAGTGATGCTAGGTAAAGTTAGCTGCTAACCTTCGTATATCATTCTTATTAGCTTTCTCTAGATAGGCACCAGTTCTCAAAAAGTTCATGATATCGACATACCATGAAACTTCATCTTGCTAACCTAGCACCATAATGTGCTCACCCTTATAGCAAGGTATTCTCAACTACTCAATAAAAATAAGTTCAACTTGACATTATGGTTGCTCATATATTGAAGCTAATGTGGCTAAAGCATCAACCATTTGATTCTCATTATACAAGGTGTGAATGAATTTACATGAGTTGAAATTGCAAATCATGAGCTTCATGTATTCAATATAAGGCTTTAGCCTTTCTTCCTTGATATCCTACTCAACTATGGACTGGTGAATAATGAGCATCAAATCACCAAACACCTCCATTTCCTGGGCATCAATCATTAGTAGTACTTCAAGTTTGAACAAGCATGCTTCATACTCAGCTATATTATTAGTGACTGGGAAGTCCAACCGCTTCAAGAGCATAATTAGTTCACCCTCAAGAGTGATTAATATAACTCCTATGTCTAAACCTCTTTTATCGATTATGTTATCAAAGTGCAACTGCCATTTATGGATATCAAATGCTCTAAGTGCTCATCTAGAAAGTCCAATTCAAAAGTTTCAAAGTCATCCATCAACCTGGATATTAAGAACTTGACAATCACTCTGTCTTTAATCACTTTCTTAGTGATAGATTGCATATCAAGCTTTGATAACATGATTAGCCACCTGGAAAGCTTCCCAACTAGCAAAAGAGCTTCATACAAGTACTTCATAGGATTGACTTTGCCATGTATAGCTTCTTGGTGACCCAGACCATAGTCATACATAACTTCTCAATAGTGTTATACTTGCACTTTATTGGCAATAGTTTCTTACTCAAATAGTAGACAACATGCTCAACTCTAGCTTCATTCTCCTGAGCAACCATAGCTCCCACTGACTCCTCCTCCAAGGCTAAATAGAGCAATAATGGCTTTCTCAACCAAGGTGCCTGTAAAATTGATGAGTTAGAGAATAATGCTTCACCCTCTTGGAGAATACTTCAATACCCCTCTAGTTAATTACATGACCTAATAGCTTGCCAGACGTCACCCCAAATATGCACTTTTTCGGGTTCAACTTGAGCCTATACTTCTCAACCTATGTGAGAAATCTATCAAGAGCAGCTAGATGCTCTTCCTTGGTAGGATACTTCACCATCATATCATCCATACAGACCTTGACCTCTTTATGGATAAGATCATGCAACAAGGTTATTGCGGCCCTTTAACAGGTATCACCTGCATTCTTTAGACCAAAGGGCATGACCTTGTAGTAATAGGTCCCCCATTCTATGATGAAAGTTATCTTCACCTTATCCATAATGGCTATGAGGATCTGATTATTCTCAGAAAACCCATCAACAAACGAGTACATAGCACTGGCGGCTACACTATCAACTAGTACATCAATGTGAGGCAAAGGAAAGTCATCCTTTAAGCATGCCTTATTCAGATCCCTATAGTCTACATAAACCTTGACTTTGCTATCTTTCTTGGGAACTAGAACCATATTGGCCAACCATTCAGGATAGTCAGCCATCTCAACACAATTTTTGCTTAACTGGCTTGAACTCAAGCTTGATCGGAATTCTATATTCCATAATAGTTTTATCAACACCTGACATGTCTTCGTAGCCTAGAGCAAAAGCTTTTATATGCTATTTTAACACTCTGACTATTTATATTCTCTCATTAAGAATTAAATTAGATGCAATCTGGAGAGGACAATGCTTATCATCTATACCAATGTTAATAGTTTCTATGCATGATGTATTAATGTCAAAAATGCTCATGTAATGCTCATGTTCATGCACAATACCATTAGAATACATATTACAAACATAAGCAAAACTATTTTTCATTACATTAAATTTTAAAAGGATTACATCATTATGAAATAGTATAGAAATAAGGGCATCATCATCTTTATACAAAAGTTCATCAAAAGTACTATCTACTAAGGTTGTAATATCCTCATAGACCTTTTAAAGTAGTAGATCCCCCATATCTAGACTCTACAGCCTAGTCTCTAGTATGGTAACTGTATTGGGTTTTAGCTCAAGAAAATCGATGGTGAGATTAACAACATTACTAAAGATTTAGAAACCATCATCAAGGATGATGGTGGAAGAAGTTGCAGTGACCTTCTTAAAATCTATCAAAATTGATAAATCATAAACATCATTCAAGATAGCAAACTATTGATCAAAGAAGTCATCCGAGTTAGGCAACTTGGGAGCTTGATCGTATTGCATAGTTTCCTAAACAAAGGCAACCACCTTACACTCTTTTGGCTTGTTTGAGGTATAAGGATCAAACCAGATGCAGTATCTCTCCTCCTACATGGTTATAAGGATGTTAAACTTAATTGAACCCTACTAGTACTAGCTTAGACCTTTGCCCAGAACAAATTTTATGTTGAACATCATCTTTTCCACAGTAGAACTTGGTTGATACGAATATGAATCAGGTTCTCTAATGGTGATAGTCTTAAAACTAGTCATGAGAGGGACATCCTGTCAGATGGAAGCTAAAGTAACCTCATCATTAATAACAATAATAATCACCCTCATCATATGGAAAATTCATCTTCTAATGCAAGGTGGACGACACACCTCCTAATGGATGAAACCATGGCTAACCTAAAAGTAAGGCAAAAGACACCAGAATGTCTAGACCTATGAACTCCACCACCGACTCGATTAGTCTAATAATCATAGTAGCAGTGAAGGTATTGGTAACCTCCTACTTAGACTCATCATACACCTTGATAATAGTCTTGGATGGCTTCAAATTTGTAGGCTGAATTGTGATCTTGAGAAACACCTTGAGTGGACAAACATTAATGCCAAAACCATCATCCACCATGATATAAGGGGTGGAGAAATTCATGATATGCACCTTGATGAAGAGTGCCTTATTGTGATAGATACCCTTGGTTGGTAAGTTTAGGTCTAAAAAGGTAATCATGCTATACTTTAACTTCTAATTAACCAACTGATTCTTTATACTAAAGGCAAAGGCAGATAGGGAAATCGTCATGCTGGAGAGTGCTTCAATGATAGCCCATTGATGTTATTGGGAAGATAACACTAAGTCCCAGATATTGATATTAGCCTAAGTCTTCTTCAACTATTTGATCATGACATTCTCAGGTTGAGCAACCTCTTTTCCCTTATTAGTAGGTTGTAGGGTTGGAGAACTACTCATACTAGCTTTATCCTCAATGGATCTAGCCTTGATCAATTTATTCTAAGTATTTAACTTCTTCTCAAAATTGAGAGGAGTAAACACCTTACCACTATGGGTTATATTGCAAACCCGATAGGATATCTTGTTAGCACCCAATCTCTTATGCTGCTTAGGAGCCTTGAATGCTCGCTTAGCTACCTTGGGAGTCTCGACTGACTCACCTTTCTTAAACTTCTAAACCTCTATTAATTTAGACTTAGATGTATCTTGAGTAGCTGCAGACTTATCCTTTGAACTATTATACTAGATGTCAATGGTACTAATGTCAAACCCATCATCGGGTTGAAAATTGATAGTGGGTAACTTAGCAATCTCCTTACTATTAAGGGGAGAGAAGGAATTAAGAACCAAGGATTTTGGAAACCTTGATTAGATCATATAAGTATGGTTAGCTTTATGGTAGTTAGGTAATGAGTTTGTTTTGGTAGAGGGTTTGGATTTCTTGGGATCTTCAAGCTTACCTGAATCTATAATTTCCTAAATGATCCGTTTAAGAGAGTAGTAATCATTAGTGTGGCCATTATGCTGGTGGTAATGGCAATAGGTTTTGGTATCTACTAAGGCTGGTGGTGGTGTTTGGAATTTTAGCTCAAGTGGCTTAATGAGTTTGACTTTGAGAAAATGCCTGAAAACCTTGGAAAGCGACATCCCGACATTTGAGTACCTTTGGATTTGGGTAGTGTTTTAGAGTATGAAATTTAGTGATTGTAAAGCATTTATATGATGGGATTTGTGTTGTGTTTTGGTGTATGTAATGGTTTTAGGTTTGATGAAGGAAAGCTCCCTCTTCTTCAGCCCCTTAGTCTACTCGATCCTTTGGTCAACTGAATATATATCTTTAAATGTATGGAATATTTAATACATTATCTTATCTTGGTACAATGCTAACAACCCCATAATAAGCTTGTTAATCATATCTAATTCAAATGGTTTCTATTTGACCAACATAGCCTTATCCATCCACTGGCTAAAATAGTCCATAAAAGACTCGTTATCTTTCTATTTCACCATCTCTAGATCCATCAAGGTGACATCAAAATAGGACTTGAACCCATATTGCTTGTAGAATACAGTGCAGAAAGGCTTCCACTTGACCATGGTTACCATTTTTAGATTATGATATTAGGCCCTCGTTGGTCCCTCTAGTGAGATAAAGAAAAGTCAGACTATCTGCTCCTCTGACAAGTCAATAGTGCTCATCATCATGGTATGGGTCTTCAAATGGTTCTTCAAATCCTAACCCCATTGTACTTGAGAACATCTAAAAGCTTAAAGTTGGCAGGTAGCCCCCTAATAGCCCAAACAAAAAACTCATTAAAATCAAGAGCCCATCCCTTTAGTCTCCATAATGGACTGTAATTATTCTATCTTCTATTCTAGGGTAGAAGTCTTAGATTTGCAAATATCATGCATGTGAAGTGACATGTCATCATCTATCTCAACATCATATAAGTTGACCACCTTCCCCTTTTCCTTGATAGGAGTTGGTGAGGTAACAAAGTTTGCAGGACTGAGAGCCTCCCAGATCTGTTGGTGTAGGAGAGTCTTTAAATTATTGGATAAAAGCTTGGCCATAAACTGATCGATGAGTTGCTAGATGGTAGCAAGTAAAGCATCATTAAGCATAGAGTAGACAGTCTCAAATACAGAAGCAATGTTCTTAGAGGGTTGTGGGTCTGATATGTTTCTACACATGATAGAGAGGGTTAGCATGGATGCATGTATATGCATATGTATTTGCATGGGGTGCATGTGATGCCACACATAAAATGTATGCATGACCTATTCTAGAAACATTTGATGTCATGGCTATAAAAGAAACTGGTTATAGAAACTTACATGAGTATACATGTATGCATGTTAGATAGAGAAAATTACATGACTATGCATAAGCACACAGTAGCACTCCTTGCCACCCTTATTTCTCCACAAAGATTGGTTGGTCCAAAATCTCTTAGATAGGATATTAGCCCAGAGTTACACTAGGAACTCGAGACGCGATAGTCTTAGCACATGAAGCAAGCAAAAGGGTGATTGTTGCCCGATCATATAAGGGATTATGGTAAAAATTTGATAGCATTTCAGTATGATCATATTGCTTGATAAGAGAACACCAATTGAATAGGCATGAGGTTATGCAACCATCATAGAATCATAAAAGGATTCTAACTTTTAGCAGAGTAAGATAAGGTAGGAAAAATAAGTTGGATTTAGGCAAATCCACTGATATGATAAGACATATATCCATATAGCATATGAATAAAAGGGTCATGGTTTTTGAATGTTGCTATGGTTAGCTACATGGGCTTTAGTTCGATAAAACAAGCTAAGGTCCCCCACGATGTTATCCACAACCTATCCAACTTAATAGAATCATTGACATAGGACTATACCTAGCATCTATCCATTAAAGGAATCATCAACGGTCCTCAATACAAGGTAGTGAGTGGTGAAGGAAGACTTGCTTTCTTGAGGAGTTGAATAGAGTCTAAGGTACTCACTCACCCATACTCATCATTTTAACTCGAGATAAATGTTGGTGTGCAGACACAAAATATGTACATGATATGGAATACAACTAACTTGACTAAAATGAGAAAATTGATATGGAAACTCTATGATTTCAACGCCACCACTCTTTCGCTATAGGTCCTTAGTGGAGTTGCCATTATGGGTAGGGCTTTCATTGTGACCTAGAGCGAGGCTTGCAATAGATGGTACCGGGGTTATGACTCAAGGAATGGTATGGACTTAGTTACTATTGGATGGTTCTGGATTTAGTTCAATTGGCCCATAGCATGAGTGATAAGTAAAACTCTTTAAAGATGGGTTCAGGTGGTGAAGATTTATTTTCTTGAAGTTTCCAAATTTGATTTACCATTTTAGTTAAGTTAATTATCCTAGGCAGGCGAGCATACATAGGCATGAAATAAGCATACAATGCAATGTAGCATGGTAACAATCATAATAAATAATAGCATGGTAAATATGATATGGCAATCATAGTGGATGAAATATGACATATGCATGATATGTGAGAAGTGACATGGCATGGGCATGGCATGTGAGATGACATAATATAAGCATGACATATGAGATAACATAGCATAAGGATGACATGTGAGATGACATGGCATAGGCATGACATGTGAGATAACATGACATAGGCATGACATGTGAGATGATATGGCATAGACATGACATGTGAGATGACATGACATAAGCATGACATGTGAGCTGACATGACATAAGCATGATATATGAGATGACATGTCATAAGCATGACATGAGAGATGATATGACATAAGCATGACATGGTATAAGAATGATATATGAGATGACATGGCATAAGCATGACATGTGAGATGACATGGTATAGCATACTATAGGTGGGGATCTAATCATGACCTAGAGAGAGGCTTGTGATGCATGGATCGAGGGTCCACTTGGAGTGGAAACACAGTCTTCTCGAGGGGTTACCTTGAGGAATAAGACAGACTCAAAAGAGTTACAAGATGAAGTCACCACCGGATAGTTCCAGAATTGGTTCAATTGATCCATTAGCATGAGTGCTAAGTCAAACCCTTTAGAGATGGGTTTAGGTAGTGAAGATCTATTCACTTAAAGATAAATAACCATATAACAAGGTATAGCATAATATCATTCATGGCAGATATAGCATGGTAAGCATGATGCAGCAATCATGGTATGAAAACATGACATATACATGCTATGTGAGATAACATGACATAGGCATGGCATGTGAGATTATATGACATATGCATGATATGTGAGATGACATGGTATAGGCATGACATATGAGATGACATGACATAAGCATGATATGTGAGATGACATGGCATAGGCATGGCATGTGAGATGCCATGGCATAAGTATGACATGGTATAATATACATCATATAACAATGATAAAACAACCATAGTAGTATAAATGAAAAATAATAATGGCTAGTGAAAAGGATCAAAGAAGATAAGGGATATAAGAGGGATTTAGGGCTAAATCATATAAAAATGGGAGAATGAAGCTATTCTATTACAAATAATCTTCATCAATACATAAATC
Organism: Dalechampia spathulata; assembly: GCA_948192965.1. Lineage (NCBI taxonomy): Eukaryota > Viridiplantae > Streptophyta > Magnoliopsida > Malpighiales > Euphorbiaceae > Dalechampia > Dalechampia spathulata. The sequence goes on from CANYBF010401831.1 coordinate 8,458, forward strand.
TGAGACATTAAGCAACATATCAACCACTTGAGCAAAAGTCAACATCGGGCAGCATGAGCAAAAAATGCATAAGTGAAAATGCAAAAATACAAGTAAAATCATTGGTAGCAAACAAAATTTAGGACTTAATCAATTATTAGTAGCAATCATGGTATGAAAATATGATATATGCATGACATGTGAGATGACATGACATAGGCATGGCATATGAGATGACATGGCATAGGCATGACATGTGAGATGACATGACATAGGCATGACATGTGAGATGACATGGCATTAGCTTGACATGTGAGATGACATGGCATAAGCATGACATGATATAACATACATGATATAGCAATGATAAAACAAGCATAGTAGTATAAATGAAAAATAATAATGGTCGGTGAAAGGGATCGAAGAAGATAAGGAATACACGAGGGATTTAGGGCTAAATCATATAAAAATGGGAGAATGAAGCTATTCTATTATAAAGAATCTTCATCGATACATAAATTGGAGACATTAAGTAACATATCAACCACTTGAGAAAAAGTCAACCTTGGGTAGCACGAGCTAAAAATGCACGAGTAAAAATGCAAAAATACAAGTAAAATCATTAGTAGCAAACAAAATTTAGGACTTAATTGACTAATTTAGTGCCATGTGAAAGCATGAATCAAAATTTTAAGTCCAATGAATATAATGGCAACAATCATGAAGAAATGAATAAACACGAGCCAGATCATGAAAAATCAAGCAAAAACAATCAATTTTAGGCAAAATTGATCAATAGCAAAACCAAACTTTCTAAGATCTTATGGAACATCACTTAGAAACAAATCAATGCACAATCAAGCTAAAAATGTTAAGTGACATGATTAAACACAATTAAAATAGCATTAATTGAGTAATTAAATGATTTAATGGTAAAATCATAAGTAATTGATCATGGCATAATGAATAGGAGTTACTAACATCATTAAACATTAATATGAGATAGCAAACTCAACCAAGCAAAACCAATCACATCATTAACATCATAAATTGGCAAATTAAATGAACATTTAACTTAAAATATTGATTTTAAAGCTAAAATCAATAAAATTTGAATGCTATATGATGCACTCAGATCATTGGGACTACTGTGAAGCCACATATGCAACTGAGGACTTCAAGGAATGAGGCAAATAAGTGAAAACTGAATGAAGATATAACTTTATAGTAAAAACAAAATGTGATGTGCTCAACACATCATATGATATGTGCCACATATAAGCTATGCATAGTGCATATCATATGATGTGTGTAGCATGTAGCATGCTAGTTTTAATGGAAAACTCATTTTTAAGCAAAAATAAAAAATAAAACCCAAATCATAGCAGATTAAATGAACATGGTAGATCATTTAGGGCATGAACTATCAAAAGCATCCATCAAAACTGAAGTAATTGAAGCCAATCATCTAAAATTAGATCAAAACTCAAAACCCATATTGAAATCAAGAGAAGAAAGAGAAAAGAATAGGTATTCAACTTAGTAAAGCAAATGAAGCTTCTGTAATCTTGATTTTTAGATGTTATTAGGGACTTAATTAGGGTTAATTAGTCTATAATCCTAAATTAATAACTTAATCAAGTGTTTAATTAAGTGAGTTTAGATTTTGGTAGAGTTTAGGTGCAATTAATCAATTCTTAGACCCTTTTCCATAAATATAAGACTTATATTTATAGGTGTGGGTAAGAAAAATGAGAAAATCACATTAGCAATGTGGGGATTTTGAAAATTACATGCTATGTGAGAAGTACATAGCCCAAAATAAGGCTATATATGCAACATATAGCAATAAATACCATACATGTAGCAAATTTAATCTATATTTGCCACCCAATAGAGGTACATTAGGATGCATGCCATAGGTCAAAGGATCATTATTTGGGATCCTAAGGCATGGTGCTATATGGAGTATATTAGATTTGGTTGGGAAAATGTGATCTACACATTAGAAAATGCATGTTATATGCTTTACCTTCCACAAGAAAAATGTAACGTGCTCCACATGTCTAGAACACTTAGGGAAAGCCTAAAGGCATGTGTGCAAATTAGGGAACAACATCAGGGACATGTACTTAGCCAAATTGATGAAAACTTGAAACTGCAATGTGCGATCGAAAAGTCAAGGTTAATAGTTTGTCCCTTGATTAGGACCATTTTAAGGCTCGTTAAAGTAAGACCTAATCACCATATGACTTTTCACCCAAGATAAGGGAAATACCTAACTGATGCTCATGTCAAGGTCCAATGTTCATGTTGAGGCTTGCAAAATGCTTATGCTAAGGCTTGCAAAATGCTCATGCTAAGGCTTGCAGGGTGCTTATGTTGAGGCTTACAAGGTGCTCATGCTAAGCCTTGCAACTCCATGGGGCAATTAGGCTCAACTAGGGATATGAAAATGCTCTACTTAGGGATAAATTCCATCAAGGTGCTCATACTAAGGCTTGCAACTTCACTAGGGAAGAGAATGTGATCCAATAAGGATGTCAATGCTAATGACCCAACTTTGACATTAGTAGCCTAATGCTCAGGTTAGAAATGTGACTCCTATGAGGAAAATTCATTGGGACCCCAGTGCTCGGGCGAGATGATCAAAGTGCTCAAGTTGAGGTTTGCAACCTAATTTTATCACTGGGAGCCCGATGCTTGGGCTAGATGATCAATGATGATAAGGTCATTGCTAGACTGATGGCTTTGTTGTAAGGCTTAAAATCATATGAAATCTGAGTTAAGATGCCTGATCTCACAATCACTATTGGATCAGGTGGTCAATTACGGAACCCAAGTGATTGACTGTTGGATCATGGTGAACAACTGTTGGTTCTGAGGTGATCAATTATTGGATCTATGCTCGTGCCATCAAATAAGTGTCTAATATCTCCAAAGATTGTATTTGGGACCCATTACTAGAATATAACACTATCTGGTCAATGATTTGACAAGTAGTCAATGATTTGACTAAAACTGTCATCTACTAGATCAATTTTCTATCTATGTTTGTCAGTGAAATTGGAATTGAATTGGTCTAAAAAAATACCTAAATTTTAAGTATCAGTCTACTGCACTTTGACGAATTTTCTGGATTTTTTAGATGTTATGGGTCATGAAAATTAGGCCCACTAAGGAAAATAATCTCTAAAAATTCCAAAATTTTTATGAGAAGCCTAATTCCATGAGTACATCTTTATGGATACCCGACACACATTAGCAGGGCACTCTAGAGGCCGATACATATTAGTAAAATTTGCTATGTTTCATGCATAATGTAAGCAAAATTTGACTAATAGTGAGGTTTTTCGGCAATTCCATTGGGGATTGAGTATTTTAATCTTTCATAAGCATGAATTAGACCTGAGATTGGGCAATAAGAAAGCAATTTTATTAGTATAAAATTGAATTAAACTATAATGAATGATACCTGAGTAGGTGTTTGACTATTTGGAGTGACACCATCAAGAGCAAATGTGGCCTCAAAACCCACTAATGAACACTTATGACGAGCTTGGCTGCTCATATGAGACATCCTTCCTATTGATAATGAGGGATGAGATTGATTTTGAGCTACCAAATACCACTCATGTGAGTATATGAAATGTATTAGTATGCTATTGATTCTACTAATCTGATATGTGTATGAGCTATGCAGGTGCCTTGGGATGCCATGGCTGACACCATGAGGTTATTGATGGGACTGCACCACCACCACAGCTCTGTGATACAGAACATCCATGTAAGCACTTATTATGATTATGATATTTATGCATGGATTCATGACTCATAAACTTATATATTTATGTAAATGCAGATAAGTTGACGCTTAGAGCAAGAGGAGCAAGATCGCTATGCTCAAATGACTGAGTAGATGGGCCAAGAGATTGCCTGGCTGATGGCATGCTTGGAGCAGTATAATATTAAGGTCCCCGAAAGTCCCAGTTTAGATAAGGAATAGTTAGGAGATGATGATGCCTAGAGTAGACACCATTTAGATTCCATATGCATGGTGTCAAAACTCTGAGGCTTCTGTATTAGAGCATAAAATAGAGTAGTGTAGCCTACCATGAAGGCTTAGTACACCCAGGTTGTGGTGTAAAAACTCTAAAAATAGTCAAATGCTTAAACTCTATATATTTTGGATTTTAATAGTGAAAACCTAAAACTGCTTGCTATTGTTATTCTTCTATAAGAATATCATGCTTTATGCTTCTCTATTGAAACATGTCACACCCAGCCCATACCTGGAGTAACATGCTCCCGTAGCATGAGTATCGATCGTCCCAGAGAAAAACCCCTACTCATACTACAAGGGATACATCGCCACTATAGCCTCTTAAAGTTTGTATGGGTGTACATTCCTATATTTAGTGGTGAAAGAATTAATAGCGTGGCCTCATTTATGTGACACATCATTCCCTGGATAAACACTTATTACATTATACAACATACAATTTGAGTCCATTATTATTACATGATAGGTTCACCATAAAAATACAACACTGACTACTGCTAGTATGATTGACAATAGCTATATTAACAAAAATAGGTCAGAGTATGCCCTAAGGGTCTAGTACCACTTCAAGAACAATCTGTCTCTGCTAAAGACCTCTATCACTTTTCTGATTGATCTCCCAAAGGCTCTGAACCTACGTTCATCAAATGATAAATGCTGAGTATAAAACTCAGTGGTGCTAGACAAATGTAGACAAGTACGCAAGCATAACTTGACACTATACCAATCATAATGAATATCTCACTTCAACCACATACATCAAGCCTTGCAATCAATAACATCATCATGAGGAACATCACAAAATACATTTCCATTGTATGCAATGCATATGCAATCATGCTTTGCATTCTTGCCCATCCTCATTTCTTACATTCACTCTTGTTTTCCTGTAATTGGGCACATTCCTTTCGCACATACTGGGTCCCTGTAGGTACCGGTACTCATCTCCTGAAGGAGGGCATTAATCTAAATGATTCCTTAAAGGAATCCCATCATCATTATTTGACCCAGTATGCCCAGAGCTTAGCTCTGCCCTCGTCACTCACTTTCTTTTTCTTTCCTTTCTTTCCTTCCTTCATCACCCTACATGCCATGAATGTATGTCATGCTAATATGCTTCATAACATTGTAGGATATACATCCATGTTATCATAAAGCCATACCAACATCTAGAAGTAATAAAAAGCATCAAATCATGACACATCAATGATGTATGCCAATTTCTATGTTTAATTGTTGTTTTATGCTTGTTTTGTTACATTTATGCTTTGAAGTAGTAGAATTTGATGTGTTTGTGAAGTGTGCAGTAATAAGAGAAGCAATGGAAGAAAAATGAAGCATTTTAGGACTTTAAGGAACAGTCACGATCGTGACATTCAAAGTCACGATCGTGACAGAAAGATACTAAAGAGGACACCAAGAAAGTCACGATCGCGACACTCCAAGTCACGATCGTGACAGAGGACAAGAAGAAAGCCAGAAGAAAGACACTAAGTTAAGTCACGATCGCGACTTTCAAAGTCACGATCATGACAGAAGCCAAACCAAGAGGGACGAGCCACAAAGTTAAGTCATGATCGTGACATCCAAAGTCACGATCGTGACAGAAGGTTTGAAGCCCGAGTGCACTCAAGAAAGAAAGTCACGATCATGACATTCAAAGTCACGATCGTGACCACTCCATTATGAGCCATTTAAAGCACGAATCTGCAGAAGATTGGGGG
>CANYBF010401832.1:0-16830 GCA_948192965.1 Dalechampia spathulata
ATGTAATTTTTAAAAGTAACTTCCAATTTTACCCTTTATTGATTTTAATTCATCATTAATTATCAATGCAATTTCCAAGATTTTAAATATTTTTTTATTCTCATTTAAATTTTTTTAAAATAAATTTAGCATTGGTATTAACATATTTAATTCTTCAAGAAAAATTTGATTAAGATAAATAAGGGTATTTTAGGAAATTATAAAATTTTAAATGACATTCTTAATTTGTGTGTCAACCTCTAAAATGACAATTAAAAAGAGACAGAGGGAGTACCTTTTAAGGCACTTTGCATGAATCAACAATTTAGTTATCCCTAAAAATAGATTTTTTTTTATGTGCTTTGCTTTTCTTATTCATATGTTATGGTGTTTTGATTTGTTTATTAAGTTTTAAACTTGGTTTTCAAAATCAATTCTCCTATTTATTATGTTTTTGAAAGCTTTTGGCAATTAAGTTTAGGTAACCGGTTTTAAGTTAAATTAAAAAATGCATTTAAAGGGTGTTTTGACAAACCAATTTTCACTTACTTGAGCTAAGTAAGGGTAAAGTGTCTTGCTAATCAAATCTTTGAGCAAAAGATCTTCGGGTTTCATATCATGTGATCATTTTGTTTTCTATAAACAATTTAAGGTATTTATCTCTTAAAACTTTTCTACACATTCAATTTTAGATTGAGGATTTAGGATGGTTAAAATACTTATTAAATGTTGAAGTAATCAAGAGTAAGAAGGGTATCTTTTTATCATAGAGGAAATATGTTTCTGATTTGTTAGCTAAAATAGGGAAAATGGGTGCCAAATCATATCCTACACTGATGACCGATGGTCTACAGCTTGTAAAAGGAAATGGTGAACTATTTTCAGATCTTGAAAAATATAAAGATTGGTTCGAAAGTTAAACTATCTCATAACAACTCCTTGATATTGCATACTTTATTAGTTTTATTTCTCAATTCATGTCTTCACCAATAGTTAATTATTGGATTGATTTGGAACAAATTGTGTTAATTGAAAGGTGACCTTGGTCATAGTATTGTTTATAAAAATCATGCATGCTAACGTCAAATGTTTTTTGGTTGCTGATTAGGCTAGTTCCAAGGCTAACAAAAGGTCAATAATAGGTTACTGTGTGTTTTAAGGTGGTAACTTGGTTTTATTGGAGAGTAAGAAACAAAATGTAGTATGCAAGTCAAGTTCAAAATCAGAATATGGAGAGCTATGACTCAAATAATGTGTGAGGTTATGTGTATCCATAAACTTTTGAGCGAAATGGGCTTTAAAGTTACATTATCAGCAAAGTTGTGGTGTGACAACCAAACTACTCCTCATATTGCTTCAAATTTAGTATTTCATGAGTGAACTAAGCAAACTAAGATTGATTGTGATTTTGTTTGCAAGAGATTCAACAAAACTTGATTTCAACAAGTGTTGTAAAGTCAAGTGATCTATTGGGAGATATCTTCACCAAAACTCTTAATGGAGTTTGGATCAATTATATTTGTAACAAGTTGGACATATTTAAGATTTATGCTCCAACTTAAGGGGAGTGTTATTGATGTAAATATGTAATTTAGTAAAAAATTGCATATATTCAATAGCATAATTCAAGGGATTTGATTTAGAATCTTTAGAATTGATTTTAGGTTTAATGATATGATTTGTATCTTTTTGTATTTTCCAATGCCATGTATAAATACTAAACCTAGGGATTGCAAATATGCACAACTTTTCATATAAATCATTCTTTTCTACAGAGGTTTTATTCTTAAAATTACATTTAATAAAAGAACATCCAAATAAATAATCTAATTCACCACATAGTTTGCATGTTTGATCGACTGCAAACTAAAAAGCTCATTGACATTCTTAGGATCTAAAGGAACCATGGTGCAAAAGATATTATCAAGGTACTCATTTTGAAATAGTTGAACTACTTGGTGTATTCATGAACGGGTAAAGGTGTCCTTTCATATTAAAAGTATCCAGTTTGTTGTGGCTTAACAAAACAAGAAGTGGCTTTAAAGGCAGGCCTAGCTCAAAATTAGGAAATGAGGTTTCTAATGAGTTGAAGAGAATTGATGGCATGCGACAAAGAAGCTTCAAATCATCCTTTTTGACCTCCAAATTTTACTAATTATTAAACAAAAGCAAGTAAATAAATAAATAAATAAATAAACAACTAATATTAAGGAATTTGAGGTTCAAAACTATCAAGAAATTTTTTAACCCGAAATCCAAGTTGTTAGTGAACTTATTTCGCTTGAAATATGGACATGCATAGTCTCACTTCTACTTTGGTTATAGAAGCTCTAATATCATGTTAAAAAATTGTTCAACCTAAAAGCTCAAGTTATTAGATGAAATTCATAAATAGTTTTATATTTGTCTATGAAAGCCTATAAAATCAATTATTTTTAACTGAAGTAACAGTGGAGTTTTTCACTTACCATACTACTTTGTTTTGCTCTTATTGGTTCTAACGGGATTTCTTGTTAATTGTTTCTGCTTTGATGTATCCAGAATGGCACCCGCTATACAAGGAAGCAGGATCTTATAGCTACCCTTTTGGCAGCCTATGAAAACAGAACATGGTATCCGAAAGTTTTTCCAAAGATGTGTCATGCTACTTCATTTGTTATTTTAACAATTGACTATCTTTCATTTTGGTTCCTATAAGCAGCTTATTTCTACCAACAACGATTTTTCATAGAACAGGAATGTGCACTAAAATATCTACAAAGGCTGAATCCATTCTTTGGCGAGTTCAGGCATTCTCATTCTTCTGGTCCTTTAGTAATACCGAACAGATCTTATACAATAACATGACTCTGCCTTACATCTGTATTCTTAAAATTTGTTTCATGTGCAGAGGCTATTTTTCCTTCATGGTGAGCAGGATCTATCAGCATTTCTACTAGTTGATTTGGGGATTGTCAAGTATCCAAGTTACCTATGCCTTGTATCAGAACAGATTTTCTCGACTCGAAATAACCTTCTAGCTTATGAAGAGGTGCTCTATTTTTCGTACAACTGGTATCCTTTTATTTTTTTTCATTGGGTAATCTTTTACCTTATGTAGTATTCATGTCTCATAGGCAATTGAAGTAGCTCAAATAATGGATGAGTGTCTCGAGGAAAATAATAGTGAATTGGTGTTGAGATACATGAAGATAGCTGACTCCCGTCTATCCAGCTCTAATACAGAAGGGACCCAGTCCATGGCATCTAACTCAGCGACTATATTTCTTTCATGTTTCTCGGCATCATGGGTATACTCAAAAGTGGTCTTTCTGGGAATTTCATTTCTTGAGCACAAGCATAGGTATAAAATTTCTGATTTTGAGTCATTTCTTGCCAAAACTTGTTTTGCCTTTGGGTGGCTCCTTGACCATGTATGCATGTACTGGATTGTGGCGTTCAAGCTGCAAGGACCTGCTGATTTGTTTGCATATTTCAAATTTGTTTGTCCACTTAGGTTCATAACCTCAAATTAGATAGGTTGCACTCGCACTGCAATCTCACTACTGTATACATGTTCTATATGGTTATATGATCCATCTATTTATATAGTCTTGCTTTTACCCGTCATCCAGAGACTGTCAAACATTCAATTAGATGCCAGTTCATCCTGCCAAAAGCAAGACACCAGTAAAAGGTCTTTTACATTGTTTTAGGAACTCTTTTTGGGTCAGAGAAGGCATGAATTCTTAAACTTCACTGTACCAAAAAGAGAAATTCCTTCCTCTACTCGCTAATCAAAGTAATTTTATATAACAGGTACAAAGATGCAATTAACTTGCTGAAACGATTGCTTGCTTGTTTTCCTTGTGATGGAAGGAGAGGTTACTGGACATTAAGATTATCAATTGATTTGGAGTGCATCGGGTGTACCAATGAGAGCTTGTCAGTGGCTGAGGATGGTTTATTGGATCCATGGGTACGTGCTGGGTCAAGAATAGGACTGCAAAGGCGAGTTCTTCGCCTGGGAAAACCTCCAAGGCGCTGGAAAACTCCTAGCTTCTCACACTCTATTAAAAGGAAGATCAAGGAGGTACTACATGTGTATTTTAAGATTGAGATGCTGCTGAAACTTTCAATTCTAAGTCATCAAATGTCATGCTTTGACACCTAAGCTTACTGCTTCCATTATTGTCAACTTAGGTTCATATTCAGGGCAGACCTTTGAACTGTGAAATTGGAAAGAAGAGTAGGTTCTATGGAGAAGATGGAGAGCAGTGTGGTGTTGAGCAGATTGCTTTACAGTATTATGCTGGTGATGGGGGTGGGTGGAACGGTGTTCATTCTGAGAGTGGCATCTGGTTAACTATATTTGGGCTGTTGATGTGGGACATTATTTTCTCGGATGTTCCAAATGTCTTCCACAATAGATTTCAGGTATGTATTGGAAAGTTTCAGACTTTAGCAGTGGAATGCTATGCATACAAAAAACAAGAATTTCTTTGCAGTTCCTTGAATGAGTGTCTTTTTTGTCCTTATAAGTGAAAAAATCCTATTGAGAATCTTATTATTTTTTTGAGTAGGTGTAGCTGAAAGCCCAAATCTAACATGCATTAGAACAGGAACCAAGCCTCCAATCATTTTGGATGGCTCTTAAAGCTAAGCATAGCTGATAGATGCCAAAACAGAACTTCTCACAAGGACCAAAGAGCATCTTAGTAAAGGGGTGTGTTAATTACTTGTCACAAATGTTTCTTTGATCAACATAATTGCTACAAGATGGTGATTTCTTGTCGTACTTTTATTTACATTTGGAGTGCGGACATTAGATCTACTATTCAACAGTTGCTAAAATTCAGTTGGTATCAATGAAACATACATTCAAGATATATTGCAATAGCATTCAATAAATGTCAGGGAAAGAACTTTAGAATTTGTCATGATGTAATGATAAATTTGTTTCGAGACTTGGCTAAAAAGTTAGGCCTGAAGAATTTCACTGTCATCCACTAACATCTAAGTGATATCAGGACATAGTGACCCAGGAAACTTAAAGAAGTTAGGCATGATTACATTTAAAGCAAGTTCAGGAAACTTAAAGAAATTTAAACAGGCAAACAGAGGGAAATGAAAAAGACTGGAATAGTGACCCAATCCCAAGGAATATGAATTCCTCAATTCATAGCTTAAAGCCGTTTGTAAGGTTATTTACGATTATAAACCAAATGGTCTTGACGGGGTGGCCTTGCTATCAGTAAGCTATGGAGAAAATGAGTAACAGTTGTATTTATATGACACAAATAAGAGATTAATTTGTGCCTAATGAATGCAAAGAGTTTATCTGGGGCATGCTTATTTAAATGTATGAGAAAATTGGTGTATGCATTTCATTAACGCTTGAATCTGAGAATGCTAAATTGTGGTGAAATGCACCTATATTTAATTGTACGCAAGAAACCTTGTACATGCATATACAGATTCGATGTGCATGAGAAACGTTTGATTGTGGCTTTTGAATATGTGATCGATATTTGATATGGATGAATAAGAAACATGGTTCTTTTTTTGGGCCTGTCGAGGAAGAAATTTAACTGTTCAAGGGAAATACTCCGTGGTGATAAAGAAATTTTTGGTTAACCTAAGAGTACATATTAGTTCATTCCCGCAATCTTCTACTTATGTTAGCATACGCTGATTCACACTTTTCTTTTTAAATTAAAATAACGAAAACCATTTTATTTTGCAGACTGCTCCTCTAGACTTGGAGACTGATGGCTTCTACATAGCAAGAAAGAGCCTCATAGAATCTCACTTGCAGAAAATTCATGATGGTATGGCTGAGGAGATCGTCATAAAATCATGGGAATTACATTCAGGAACATCTTGTAGGGGAGTTAGTTGGGACCGTCATTCTCTTTCTGAAATTCGAGCTGCTGTGACCTGCATCGGCGGCCCTTGTTTGGCGGCACTCTGCAGGCATCTTGCGCAAGATTATCGTAGCTGGTCGAGTGGGATGCCAGATTTATTTCTCTGGCGTTTCAATGGAGAATACAGAGGCGAAGCCAAGCTCGTTGAAGTTAAAGGACCCAAGGACCGTCTCTCCGAACAGCAGCATGCATGGCTGTTGCTGTTGATGGATTGTGGATTCAATACGGAAGTTTGTAAAGTAAGCCCAGTATTCCCACATACATGATACATCTCTTGTGTAGACATTACTGAACCATACATCTTAATCCAAACTTATTCCAGGATAGTGTTAATCTTCTCATCCCTATTACAACAAAAGAATCCATTAGTATATTACCATATCATAAAAATTTAATTTCAAAAATATTACCTAATATTACATTTTAAAATTTTATTATTTTTATCAAAAATAACTTTTATAATCTTTAAAATACTTCAATAAACATAAATTTAAATAATTTATTAAACTTATTTCTTTTTCAATTTTTACACAATTTTTCTTTTCTTTTTTCTTCTTTTTGTATTGTTGTTGTTTACATATTCATTTTCATCATCTTCTTCTTTTGTTTCTTCTCTCTTTTTTTTTTCAATTCTAGTTTATTTTGATTTTACTTTTTAATTATTTGTTATATAATTTTATTGTGTTGTTTTTATTTTTTATTTTTATATTTTTGTTTGATTCTTTTCATAGTAAATATAGGTAAATAAATCTATACCATAATATATAATATAAATCAAAAGGAAAAATAAGTTAAATCATTAATTTCACATAATATGAAGAAATGAAATGGAAGTAAAGTTTTAAAAAAGAAGATTAAGGGTAAAAATGTAATTTAATAAAAAGATTTGATAAATATTTTAATTAAAAGTCAAACGACATGAAATTCCTACAATTGCTGGCAACACGTGCGATTTATAGTGGTTCAACTAACTCTTGCCTACGTCCACTTTCTCCTAAGTCTCAACTTAGGATTCCACTAAAATCTCAATCAATTACAATAAAGGATTCACCAATGAATCCAATCCCCAGTGTTTTCAAGGTTTACACTCTAACCTTTACAATTTCAATCCTTACAAACAATTCAAATACAATAATCCCCAATGGATTAATCTCACACAAACCCCACAATGATTATAATAATACACAAAGAGCAAATGAGGAAACAAGCTTAAAACTTACTTGTAACTGGTGAGAATAGCTCAAGAACAGATGCTCTGTGATTGTATTTTCGTTAGCTAAAAAGATATGAAAGTTGTTATTAAGAAACTAGCCATTTTTTAGACTTTAAAACCTAATTTCTAAGATGCGTATGGCCATATAGTATTTGTACACCCGTATAGATTCAAAACTAGTCGTTGGAAAATGCGAGGGAACTGTGGTACGGCCGTACCATCACTTGGTACGCCCGTACCAACCTAAGTTTCCTGACAAACAAATTTTCCTGCGAGCTCGCGTACGGCCGTACCAACCAATGGTACGCCCGTACCAACCAATGGTACGCCCGTACCAAAACAGGTTTACTGACAAACTAAATTCCTGTGAGCTCGTGTACGGCCGTACCAACCAATGGTACGCCTGTACCAAAATAGGTTTACTGAAAAACTAAATTCCTGCGAGCTCGTGTACGACCGTACCAACCAATGGTACGCCCGTACCAAAACCAATGAAACAATACACACTTGGTACGCCCAGCCGTGTGGTCGTACCACTTCACATACAACAGTTGGTACGCCCGTACCAAGAGTGTTACGCCCGTACCAAGAGTGGTACGCCCGTACCAAATACAAAAACACTTAGAAAATTGCAAATAACTTAAATTGACTCACACGTGATACAACATTCAAGACCTAGGGTCTAACACATTTAAAGGAAATCACTATTCATATTAATTATGATGTTACTCGAGCCAAAATATGAAATATACGATATTAAAATAACATAATTTTAATATTATTGAAAACTAGATTTATTAAGCTTTTAAATGGCATATCATACATATAAAAATCCATTTATCTACATAAATAATACCCATATTATTTTAAAATCTCATTAAATTAAAATAAATTTGATATCATAATAAGGTAGATGTAAAAAGCTTCCTAATGGTATATTATATGTATACTAGCTTATTCATTAAATTAATTAATTTAAATGATTAATTTAGAAGCTTATTTTGAAAATGTTTTCTTTTACACATTTAAAAGTAACCTCTTATTAACTATCTTCTAAATAACCATTTAAATATCAAATTAAATAAACTTTATATTATTAGAGAATAGGTTCGTAAACTTTAATTTAGTATATTCTATATTCATAAAACTATTCATTTAAATATCCAATTTCCAGCGTATATACTAAAACATACACAACCATATTCCACATTCATTAGAAAAGCAATCTGTTCCTCAATCATTTCGATCAACAGATTTAAATCTTAAGTAAAACCATTTCATCCCATTAATTAGTTGATTCATTAAGCTTCCTAATGATACTTAACATATTTGCTTTAATGATCATTTAAACCTTCAAACTTAAAGTTATTGCATGCTTCACGTTATCTTCACATAACATACACACACAATACTCATTCATTCACACATACACGGTACCCATAATTGTATTTCCATTTCATAGACAACTTTACCAATTTTCTACATCATAACATGTAAACATGGTAACTCTTTCTTCGACAGCAACTTATTTTCCTATGTTAATCATATAAAATACTTCACACCATATTAATCATAACCTCCATCTAAATTTCTTTCCTCAATACTCAATATATATATATATATATTAGTAAAATAGAATCAAATACACATCAAAGAAAATGAGAAACACGAGAAGAACAAAAAGAACAAGAAAGCAACATCATGCAAGGTATCAACATGTTAGCCATAAATTTACTTTCACTTTACAAGCAATTACATCAAAACTCAACATGACATAAAACTAAACAATTCCCTCGACAACCACATATCCATTTCCAATCATAAAACAATTTTACAAGAACTTCACATAGCAAGCAAAATAACCATTCGATAGTAACTTCTCCCTTTCACCAAAAATACAAGAACTCATACAATCATGTTCAATCATAGCTCACTATAAAATATGATTCTTCCTTACACACTCAATATAAATTACAAATAGAAGTTTAAATCAAAGCAAAATCAAAGAAGAAAAACAAGAAGGAGAAGATATCGTGCGCTATAAACTTTCTATCTCCAATATGCTTGCCGACTTCTACAACTTCACTAACTCACCAAATTAAGCCTTCTTAGCTCAGATACAAAGAAGACTTCACATGCATGGACATAAATAGAAGGATCGGTTGAAAACAAAGAGGGGAAAGAAGATAAATGTTATGCTAAAAAGGAAAAGAAAAAGGAGAGGGTTTCAGTGGAAAATGGGAAAGGAAATGAGAAATGTAAGAATGGCTCAAATATCTCCATATAAAATAGTTTAGTGGGTTGCGTTCCATATGCTATCCATGCACACACACCGCGAACAATAGCCTAAACTCCACTTATATATATATAAATATATACATATATATAATAAAATATAATAAATTAAAATATAATATAAAATGATATAATATAATATGATATGATATAATATAATATAATATAATATAATATCTTTCATTTATATAGTGTATATACATGATACATATGCAATACAAACACATTATTATACACACATGATACTTAAATATTATTTTAACTTTTATTATTTATATATACATACATTTTAATCATCATTTAAAATAATATGCCTAAGCTCACATATATATGCACATATTCACATGCAATTACATGTACACTCACAAGCGTAAACAAATTTATTAATCATGCACATATATATATATATATATATATATTAAATATTCTTTAAAAATCCATATACGTAACACATATAAAAATAATATCCATACATATACAAATATCCACGTATTTACTAAATCTCAATCTCAATGTTATACTTATTTTATGATCATCACACTCCCTATTCAATAATTCTGTCAATTATTATCATATCAATATCAGAACTCATATCAATTAGTACGTCATTTAATTTCCATATAATTTTCACATATCACACAATTCCATATTTAATCTCAATCATCCACATAGATTAATTAACATTCATCATACATATAAGCAATGCAATATACTATATGTATGGATGTGACAATTGTTTGGTTAAAGGACATGTATCATAAATATATGTATCCATGCTATGTTAAAGAAAAAAATGAAGTATATACAGTAATTTAATATTAGAGAAGTGACCTAAATGCTTATGCTAGAGAAGATAATTGATAAATGGTAAGCTATGGCTAAAACAAACTTTTGAAATAGTTGTTGAAGTAAAGGTATATAGACCTCCTTTTGTTTAGCCTTTTTATAGAATTTTTTTAGTCATCAAGTCCAGTTATAGAAAAAGATATAAAAGTATTTATGATTTGAGTTAACAGTTTAATAAAAATTAAAATATAAGTGAAATTTGGGGTAAGTATTAAACATCCCTTGTATGTTGCATGTTTGATTGACTTATCAGGTAAATAAATTGGTATGGATTTCTTTTAAGAAAGATAGTTTGATAAAATACAATGATATATGATAAATGTGTGAAGTGGCACTTATATCTATAACCTAATGACCGACACTTTAATAATATGACAAGAAAAATTAATGTGATTCTTTCTAGATATGCTTAAAATCTCAACATATTCAACTAATTCTACTTTATTTAAGTTATATGGCCTTTCATGAATTTGCTCATTTCTCATTGAATAAGGGTTTGTGATTTCTCCATTCCATGATTGAACATCTATTTCTTTGATGTCCATTGGTGTTTCATGAATTACAACATTAACTCAATTTTTCCCTTTCTTGCCTTTGAGATTGTAAAACCAATTAAGATATATATGCAAATTAAGATATATATGCAATTTGAAGCAGGTATCTCTTATATGACCTCCATTTCCATAATAAGTACATAGTTAGCTCTCTTTATCTTTTTGTTTGGCTAAGAATCTGGTTGAATTAATATGTTAATTAACATAAAGAGTTATATTAATGGTATTTGGGGTTATGAAAACTTGAACCTCTTGTTGTTTTTTTATACTTAAAACCGTTGAGTAGGCTTTGTTGATTGTGGATAAAGGTTCCATAATCAAAATTTGATTTTGTATATTATTATAAGAAAAATAATTATAGTGTATCATAAATATTACTCTGATACCATGAAAAGATTATATTAAGAAAATAATTTTTTATATGTAATCTTTTAATTTTTTATATTTTATATATGTTTCATAAAATAATGATATATGAATATATATATATACATTGAAGGATTGTTCTAAATAATTTACACCTAAAAAAATAGTTATCTCATTAGTTGTCAAGAGCCCATCATAGTCATCTAATTACTCAATTAAGTTACAACCCTCTAATTGTGTTAGTCTCTATAAGCTTTCATAATAAACCAACCCTAGAGGAATATATCATATTTTACTAGTCATGAAGGGTACAACAAACATATATTGTCTATACGTTCAAAATGTCACATCTACACTTGTTGACACTATTTTAATTATGGTCATAATTATGCTTAATTATATTTTTGATTTTTGACGATTAAATTTTTTTGGATAAACAATGATTTATTAAGTGAGATTATTGCTTTAATATTTAAATTATCTTATAGTAGACTTATAAATATTTATATAGTTAGTGTTATACAATAATACAATTAAGGTTAATGAGGGACTCTTATTAGGAAATCTGATATAATTGTCGATAAAGCAATTAGTTATTTATTTAATTAATTACTTATTTATTTATTTACAAGCAATAGAATAAGTTTAGTTAAAGATTTTAATTAAGCTATATATTTATTTATTTATTAAATTGTCTATTGATTTATTTATACATGTTGGATAAGTGTTCTTACGAATTTTAATTAAGTTATATTCACTTCACGGTGACGTGATTAATAATGTGCATAGTACAACATAGAATATTCAAATGAGTATAAGGAAATTTTAATAAGTAGATAATATTGATACGAGATGAATCAAGTTTAAGTGATGAATTAATAAATAGGTATTGTTATATTGTTGATTGTTAATCACGATATGACTCGTATATTATTTATTTATTTATTTGCTTATTAGTGTTTATTTGAGAAACTAAAGTATATTTAATGATTAAATTATATGTAAATATTTTATAATAATTTAGTTAAGAGGGGAGTAATGATATAGTGAGTAGATGGCTCTATGTAGAGCAAATTGAATTTAAACAATAATTAAGTAGAGATAATCGAATGGTTATACAATTAGTTAATAGAATGATCCAATCTTACATTGGTATACATATATTTGTTAATTACACATATCAAAATGCATTTAAAGGATTATTGTTTATCATATATAGTATTGGGTGGTATGTACATTTGAAAGATAATAATGTATGATCGAGTAATCGATCAAGTAAAAGTATGGATTATTGTTAATTAACGCCTTAATGAATTGAAAATAAGGAGGTAGAAGACCAAGATATACGTGATAAATAATCGTATTTTGTAATCCATTATGAGGCATATTAAGGGAGCAAATTTATGTAGTGTGTCTATTGCTAGAGGGAATTAAGAACTGTTGGTCGAGTGAGTCAAAGATTATCGCTTAAGGGTGGTTTTCCATATGGGGTGGACTATGGTTCCGTAAGGCAGCTGGATAAGATTATTTATATAACTTTCTTAAAGGATCTAAGGAGGACATTTTTGGTTAGGGAATTAAAGAAGAACTTGGTAGGGAAACAGAAGAGCTAGCGGCAGTAGAAGAGTTTTGGGGGCGTGAGATAATAGGTGGGTTATCCTTACCATCTAATGCAATTGTGAGGAAGAATTCTGCTAGGAAACCTATCATTAACCATGCAATCTAAGGTAACTGAGAATCTTGGATTGAAAACGTGTGAGAATAAATAGCCAATTGATCAATATACGTGTATTATGGTTGTGTAAATGGTGGCTGTTTAATATTCAAAGTAGAGTTGAATTAAACTGAGGACTTGATGGAATTCATTGGTTATTATATATGTTAAATTGATGATATGGTAGTTGACTTTTATCCTTGTGAAATGCTTTAAATTATGAATAGTAGTCTTGCATTCTCTGTGCATTAACATATACATGTTAATTACTAGTTAAGGAGTATGGTTGGTTATGATTCAAAAAGTATATGAATTCTGTAATTAGAAGAAACTAGAACGCACAAGTTACTCTCATTACTGGCCCTGTAATATATACCCGCATATTTGGTTTATTTAGCTCTTTTATCTAGGTTGGTTATAGACAAAAGAATTAAGTATAGTTGCACATACATGTAGAGTTACGATTTTAACTAATGAATGCTTTTAATTAAAGAGTATATACTTGTGTCTTGCCAAAACTAATGGTGTTTATTTCATACTTGAAGCTACTACAAGTGAGTTAGTGGATAGGCATAGAAGATTCACGCATCACTTTTGAAGGAAACAAGAGATTGAATTGAACGAAATACAAACATATATTACAGCTGACGATCTAGTTTGAGTTTGGAGAGAGAAGTAGCCTCTCACTAGAATCTTGGAACTTACGATGTGAATTTTGGAACTGGGAATGAAGTCATTTAATGCGCACAAACTATACATCTCTTAAAGTAAGGGAAGAAACCAGTGTTGCTTACCACTTGACCGCAGGTTACCATGTTAGTGCGTGGTAATAAATATACTATGACCATTGCAACTGCTTCAGTTGCGGTAATGTGTGTGTGTGTCAGGTGAGTGTTCAAGACAGAAAATAGCAACTGCTTCAGTTGCGGTAATGTGTGTGTGTGTCAGGTGAGTGTTCAAGACAGAAAATAGGGAAGAGTGGACGTGTGCGTGCATTTGCTTATGGGTTTTCATCTTGCTAGTTGTAAGCTATAAACTAGTAATAAACCAATCACTTAAAACTTCCATTGGACTGCGTGTTTTTGTGTATAGATATGCTGATAAATGATGCAAACTTTCTTGAATCATTGAATTAATGGATGAGCTGGATAATACCACTTTGATTAATTAGACAGCTCAATACTCCCTCCTATTAATGTACATGTATAACTGATGTTATAAAGCCTTAAACTAGTTACTTGTATGATTGAGGGTGGATGCATGTATGTATATTCTCCTGCTGGGAACGTAAAATATAAACTGTTCGATTATAACTTATTCTGGCATGATCTTTTACAACATTTAGGAAATTATTTATGCCTAGTTAAGGGCTGATATACTCAGGTAACAGGGGCAGAAATAAGGGAGATCCCCTTAGATGTTCAGCTTACCATAACATGTTAGTGGTGTGTTTTAACTTAGCCAAAAACTTAGATTGTTGTGAAACGGTAACGTTGAGAGCCATTGGACCGCAATTTCTCCTAAGAGCTATAAACACCATGCCATACATGCTCTGGTTTATTCAATAATATTATGGGCATTGACTTTAACAGCTTAATATTCATTAGAGTGCTGACTTCTAAAACTGGAACCCCATTTGAGCACACGCATTAGTATGTTTGGTGCCAGCTACTATATTGGAACAAGTAATTACTGATGTATGTTTGTATGTTGGGATTTGGCTGAATAGAGGAGGAACAGCCTTAAAAATTGGATGGCTCTGAATTGATGAAGCTGAGTTGTTACATATTATGCGTACTTTGGGCGCATATTAATCGTCTCTCACCCATGGTTATGAACTGTTATGATGAAAGAATAGGTTAAGGTGAGAATTTACTTGTAGAACCACTTCATATATATACAACTAATACAATTACACCATAGGATCAACTCAGGAGCCAATAGCTAACGAAAAGCTAAAATGTCAATTAAAGTAGAGAAACCTAGATAACTAAGCCAAGAACTCAATTATCTAGTGGATAAGTACGTTATACTTAGCCGTAGAATGGAGGCATGTTTCATAAGAGTCGGGAGTTGAAATTTACACACTTGAATTATAATGGAAATTTACACTTACTCTAAGTCAATTAAATGAACTTACGTATATACATCTAAACTCCTAATCTAATTAAATGTATTAATGAATAAATGATATACATAGAACCACAACATATTGTATAAGAAACTTAATTGAAGTAAAGAATAGTACAGAAAGTTAAATCATAACTTAGGTATACAATATATCCTTGATGATTTTTAATTATTTGTTTAGTAAAATTTTATTTAAAATTATCATCTAGCTTGAGAGTTATAAATAAAATATTAATGAATATGCAGCTGAATGATTTGTTTAGTTAACCAGTTAAGATTAATAGAAATAAATATATATATAGGTACAAGTGAATGGCTAAAATATTAATATGGTTTATTCAATTGGAATGTTAAAGAGTTTGTTCAAAACAGGTAAAGAGGAAAGGAGGACCACAACACCTATTCTACAAACAAATAAAAGAAAGACAAAAACAGGTTTGTGCCTATTATTATGTGTAAATAAAATTCTCCAACATGTTATACTAGTTATAAAAATAATGGTTTTACATTATACATTCTTTACATATTTTTTTAAAAAATAAATAGTATTGGTTATATTCATGTTTACCATTCATTATTTATAAACAAGTTTATCACATAGATTGTGTTATTTTTACAAAAGAATAGGATGATGATGAATTGTCACATGCAGTAGAATTGTTAAATTTTATTAATGAGATAAATTTTAATTATGTATACACTTAGTTATGGCCAATACCAAAAATAAGTTTAACAAGTAACAAATAGCATGTTTAAAGATAATTATTTTATTATAAATTTTAAATAAGGCACATAATAAACAATTAATGTATATGTTGGTTGATATGTTTATATGGATGAATGTCTACTGGAATGATGTTTATTTATTCATTTTTCTGAAGCTACTATTGACTTGTATACACATATTCGAAAATTAATAATGGTGAATGGCATAAATTATGTTTGTGCCTAATCATGGTATATTGTAAGTGAAACTATAGGTAAAATAAAAAGCTTGACGATTCAAGCTTTGGAACGTAAAGTATTATACATATTTAATTACTATTTATTAATGATGATTATGTGATATATGGATATTTTGGATTATTATTGATTCATAGCTATGTCATTGTTATTAATTCAAGTTTCGTAATGTAAAGTGTTACAGATATTGTCGCACCCTAATTTTGGACCGGTCGGATTGATTGGGATGAATCGAGCCTATCTCCTCGTCGTTTTGCCCTCACGGGCACCTCGGTTTGTCCCAGTGCATTCCAGGATTCAAGTTAGGGTTGTCCTAGGGGCATTTTTTGACTTTTTGGGTACTTACCCGTACGGGTAAGTTTTAAAGTGGTTCGGGTATGTTACTTACCCGAACGGGTATGTTACTTACCCGAACGGGTAAGTAACTTACCCGTTTCGCTACCTTAACTTACCCGATCGGGTAAGTTCCCTCAGACTCAATTAAACCCTAATTCGGCCATTTGGCAAGGGGCCGCGAGTCGAGAAAAAAACCCTAATCCCTAGGTAGCCGTCAGAGCCGTCAGACGTGATTTCACTCCCAAAAACCTAATTCCAACAATCTTAAACCTCTAGAATTAATCAATTGGCACTAAATCAATAGACTTAGGTTAATTATAATTTGGAATTCTTGGACTTTGGATCGCTTTCATCATTCCCTAACATTGGAATTGGATTGGAAAACTTCAAATGGCTTGGAGAATCAACATAGGTAATTTCTATTCACTTTTTATTCACTTTTGTATTGATTTGACTTGATTTTTATTGTGTTTTGATTGAGTTTAATGCATTTTCAATTCGTTTTAATATTGTAAACGTGATTTAATG